>JAODLL010002759.1:5272-17246 GCA_026546735.1 Forbesichthys agassizii | reverse complement strand
CTTGTTGTTACTAGTTGATAGTTACTACACCCTATTTACTTAGTGAATTAACCTGGCTTGTTATTACTAGTTGATAGTTACTACACACTATTCACTTAGTGAATTAGCCTGGCTTGTTAGTACACATTATAAATCGGTATTGGTGTCTATAGCTAGTCTGTCCATCAGTTATAAATGTATTAGCCATATATTTAGCCAATGATATTAGATCATTATAGGGGAACTTCACAGGCAGAGTCAAGTACTGCAAATATGGCGACGGCCAGAGCGAGCACAGCGCAGTGTTCAAATCCCTTCTTGAAAAAAGCTATGGGTGACGTCAAGGAGGGTTTGTCCATTTATTTATTTATTTATATTTATATATTTATATATATATATATATATATATATATATATATAGTTCCAACACACAGAGAGGGTGTCATTATCTGTGCAGAATACCATTACTCACTAATCTATACATAGAAACTAGTTGTTGTGACAAAGCTATACTGAGACAGACACTACTATTCGATCAATTGTAGGCTAGCAGGAAACACCCATATAGCATAATAGCTTCCATAATGGGCGTTTCCTGATATGGTCAGACTGACAGCTATGAAATAAATTGAGGAAATAACAACTTGTGGCTCACAGGCTAGTCTATATATAAATAATGTGTTAATCATATTAGCTTGGAGCATTTCTCCAGTAGTTTAATTGTATTTTAAGATACAATAAACATATTTGTACCTGGAAGGGTGTTAATGGCATTTGGACTCATTCAATTTGCCTTTAGGCCTTTTAATGTAAAAACTAACTAAACTAAAAATAACCACACATTTAATGTGACAGAGCATGCGGAATTGCGGATCCTAGCAGGTATACTTTGTATTGAAAGCATATGTTGAATTTTGCACTCTACAACTGAGAAGGGAAGGCATCCAAAACTAGAATACACTATCTGGCAGCCTGCCCGGTTACTAAAAGAGTTTCTAAATCGATTTGTAACCCAATCGATACAAACAAACAATACACCCGACAGAGATAATGTGCC
Organism: Forbesichthys agassizii; assembly: GCA_026546735.1. Classification (NCBI taxonomy): domain Eukaryota; kingdom Metazoa; phylum Chordata; class Actinopteri; order Percopsiformes; family Amblyopsidae; genus Forbesichthys; species Forbesichthys agassizii. The sequence continues at coordinate 16,210 of JAODLL010002759.1, read as the reverse complement.
CAATGTCAATAGTTAATGGCAATGTCATCGTTAACATTCTAACTGGGGTTTGTATTATCTTGCCACCATTGTTGATACTGCCACCAACTGTCAGCCATCTCCCCTTGATACAACACACACTGAGTGCCTGACCCAGTCGGCCATGTCGTGCCAGATCTCAAAGGGCAGAGCCTCTGCCCGCTCCTGGTATGCAAGAGGGCTATTCTTCTCCACAAATTAAACCCCCAAAACACTATTAACATGGGCAGGGCGGAAAACAAAAGACAGTTACATTGGAATAACACCTTCTGGGAACTAAGACATTACCTGCACTATGTACTTAATACTAATAGAATCTAGGCTAATAATACTACTAAATGTATGTACTGCTTACCAAATGTTTTTAAAACAATTAAGTGAATTAACTTTTAAAACCATTACTGGCATATATAGGTAGTTGATAATGTCCCTGCAGCACATCATTTCGCGCTAATACCCGCTCATTAATAAATACCCAGTCATCTGAGTAACCTGTCAGACACGTTCAGAGATAATAGCGTTGAGCAGATGCAGCCGGGATAGGCTCTGCCTCTCTGAAAGTCTACAATAAAAAAGAAAACAACGCCGCTCCTCCCAAACCGAGGCTGTTTGCACAACAGCCGGGCATATTCCGGCCTCCGCATGCTGTCGAGGGCCATTCTAACTACATAATTATAGCTTAGAGGAAGACACAATGAATGACAACAATGGGGCAAAGAAGGAATTCACATAATGTGATAAGATGTGAAGCGTTGCGTGCGTGCGAGCGTGCGTGCGTGCCCGCATGCATAAATGAGCGAGGGAGATGGGTCAGGGAGAGGGCAGGCTCTCTTACCCATAAGTCCGCAGGAGAAGAGGGTCCCCTGGCTCATGGTCTGTGCCTGGGTCTGTGACAGTGCAGAAAGGGACCACGGTATAACAGTAGCTTGCACACATTAGAAAATCTATTTACAGTGTAATTTACAGCGCAAAACAATCACTAACAAATACACTGTGTAAATGGACTGCATTTATATAGCGCTTTACACACACACACAGAGTGATTGCTGCCATGCAAGGTATGACCAACCACCTGGAGCAGTTAGGCAGTAAGGCATCTTGCTGAAGGATGCTTACAGGTAGGTCAACACCGGGGTTCAAACACACAACCTTCCAGCTGGGAGCCCAACACCCAGACCACTAGACCATCCACCGTGAGTCCACCATGTCCCACACGGGCATGCAGAGGTCAAAGCCGGAGCATGCATTTGGTATATTTACAGAGGTACTGTAATCGACATCTAAATCTACATAGATTCTAGAATACAACACGAGTCAGACTTGGCATTGAACATGCCATTGAATTCTACAGTAAAGCCAATGCAATGTCTGGGATTGAAACCAGATGAGCGCACACACACACACACACCCTGATGGCAATCAGTAATTCTTCAGTCAGGAGGGCAGTGTCTAAATATTGCTAAAAGGTTTTGACAAGATTTCCTTGGATATCACTAAGAAACATTCTACTGCTTTCCAAGCACATGAATCTCAGGGTGACGCTAACTCGATTGTTGGGACTTACACTGTCAAAGAGTGAGACTATAATGTTGAGCAGTCTGATTAACGCAGGAGAATATAAATAGAAAAATAAATATGCCACAAAAAGGTGAATGTGGCCAAGAAAGTTTTTCCTGAAGTAAAAGAGTGCACTGTTGCCCCCCGTCCCACACACACACACACACCTTTTCACAAGCAGTTACCCGGCTGGGAAATGCTGACATAAACATATAATCACACATTCAACGCAAACCTCAAGAAAAATGTCACACACAAGAAGTGAAAGGAATTCTTACTGGGCCGAAATCCGGCTGTTTGGATGTTACATCATCGACAGCCTTCTTTTCCAGTGTTTTCTTGTAAATGATCACCATGGCAACACACATCTTTGCCCCATGCTGTTGTGGTGCAGGCGAACAAGGTTTGAGGGCACTTTGCTGGACATGGTGTGAGCAGGCCGACGCAGAAGGAACTCCTCCAGCCCTCCAGGAATGTGCTTCACTCCTCCAGCCCTCCAGGAATGTGCTTCAGTCCTCGGCCGAGTCCTGGACAGGCGCAAGAAGACGAGGATTAGGGCAGCTGGAGGGTGATGAACCAGGAAGCCCTCCGTAGAAACACCATCACAAAATAAACGCAATGCTCTGCTAAACCCACTACCGCAGCATTTGACCCGACCAGGGTTGCTGCAGACTGCGTGTGAGCTGGGGAAATAGAAAGTTAAGAGCGGTGGTTAGTTTAAACCAGATCCTTTAATTCTAGTAAATATTCCCAATGAGCACAAAATGCAAGTATACCTATGCAACCATATTTGAGTCTGATCCTCACCATTTCCTATCCTGGCTGCACACAGCTATTGCTGTCAGCTCACTTCGCTGTATATAGTCTGGAAAAACTGTTCTTTAGCATTAGCACAGCCACTAGGGAGGGCGGACCAACCAGTGATGGCTAACTGCAATGCTAATCTAACACACGGTTTGTTAGATTAGGTAGATAGACATTTAGATTTGCTAAATAGCGATGCAAACAGTTGTAGCAATGGCAATTTGTTGAAGCAGCTCCAACAGTTTCAAAATAAACCAAAGTTCTACGCCTATTAAGATGCAAAGACTGCAAACAATTGCCAATGGAGAATGTCCAGACTAGTGAAGTTTTGTTCTGGTTACACAAGGATAATTATTCCCCCCTTTCAAGTGTTCCTACAGGACATTATCAAACGTGGAACCGTAAACCTTGTTTTTGTTCCTGCATGTCTGTATAAAAGATTATTGGTCATCTGAGAGAGCAGTTTTCAAAGTGTTTCCACACGGAAACAGAGAGCAGATCAGAGCAAAGTCAAAGTTGTGTAATTGAATCCCTAGGGACGGGCTGGGAATAACTGTGACCTTGCAGTTATCAAAACAGCCCTCTTCGCATTAGCGCCGCTGCGAGTACAGTAAAACAGCTGATTAACCACAGATGTAAATCTGTGATCGCTGAGCTCGATTTCCCCACCACCTGATTAGAAGGGCTCAGGCTACCTCAGGTAAGCGGGTGTGACAAAGGTACGGTTAGACAGGATACGTCAGATACTGTTATCCTGACAAAAATACAAACATAACCAGTAATAAAGATACCTAGGGACAGGCGGCATCTGCCACAAAAAGTGCTGCGTGTACCAAACACAGGATGAGACACGGTAGGAAATAAAGTGGTGACATCAGATTTTGTGGAGTGAGACGGGGTGAAAATAAAAATGGCATCACAAGACACGACCATATGATTTCCATTACAAGCACTTCTCATGACAGGAAGAAGAGAAAAACATGTTTTATAACTACTTTGCCAGAACCTTTACGTTCTGGAGAGCAGAATAGGTCAATACAGGTGGCCTCTGTCATCAGATCAAAGCCAAAACCAAGTTAGAATAGGTCAGATAGCCAAAGAGAACAGCCTATAGCGTGCATGACCGTTAACCCCACACGCACACACACCAGTGTTCCAGGGCAGAGATAACCATGAACGTGCTGAAAGGGAGGGAGCAGATCTACAGTACGCTTAATGATGGACAAAGATAGCATTGACAGAGACCAGACAATAAATAGTTGTCACACTAAACGGCGGAAAGACTATAAACTGCAATCACGATAAAAACATTATTGGCTAGAGGTCCGAAGAATCCCAATAATTCCCTCATAATTCTAAGGCATTATGGTTCTCTTCCACACAAAAAAACATTCCCCTCCATTTAATTACACGTGATCTAAGTGAGAACTAGAAGACAAGTAAAAAGACAAGACTTGGCAAAAGACAAACAACCTAGAATTAGTCCCTCCACATCTTGACATACATTCAAACTTTGTGGATTGGATAAATGAATGAATGAATGAATGAATGAGAAAACCTTTTGAAGACCCATTTGAAGAAGCACACTCCCTCTGTGGACCTTTCCTCAAGAACAGAGGAAAGCATAAAGCAAATGTGTCAGGCCTACCAAGAGAGGTTGCTCTGCTCAAAGCTGTGCACTCAATCCACACAAACACACATACACAGTGTTAGCAGATGCCCGTGAAGTCAAGGCTCATCAGCTAGAGGTGTCCAAGCCTTCTGCCGCATGAATGCTTTTATATTTCTGCCATGAGAGCAGACTCACCTTCTTCAGAGCGCTATCATTGTGAAGACAGTGAGAACCTTCCCTCTTCTGGAGCCTGATATGTGGTTATCTGGGCTGGGGTGGAAGCGAAAGTGACAGCTGAGAAGCCTATCTCGGAGTAGGGGAAGAGTGCTGCGAGGACGTGCCCCTAGATCTGGCTCTCTGCCACATGCAAGCAGGCTGCTGAATGCCGTCTGCTTTGACAGTGACCTTCTATAGGGCCACAATGGCCATGTCTTGAACTGGTTGACAGAACGCAACAGTTGGGACATTTACTATTTCCTAGAAGCAATTCATACATTAGCGGTAGAATGGGCTGCCACATATCATATACAATAGCCTAATACTTGCTTCTGTAGATAGGACAAGAAAGGAATTGCCTGCCTGGTTTTTTAGTCATTTAAATGGGTGTTTGATAGCTAGAAGATGTAAGCTTAGCTGTATCTCGTTATATGCCGAAGATACAATGTTATCACATGACCCAAGAACATTCACAATCGGCGTCTGACCTGAAAGCTTTACAATGCAATTTTCCAATTAGAGCAGCCTTTCTGTACATTAGTAAGACTGTAATCTCTTTAAGAGTTAGACTGGCATATGAGAATTTAGCAACTTCAATGAGTTTGACAAACACGGGCCTTGGACAACTAGCCATGAATAACATTTTACAATGTAATAAAGCCCCATAATACACCATAGGCACACAAGGAAAATTTGTATTTTAAGAAATTGCAACCGTTTCCTTTTAAATGTTATTACTCAAAAACAAGAATTCCTAGCTTCCTCTTTTGGCATTTCTCTATACATGGCAGTTGGATTCATGTCCCAGTCAGAACAATCCCAGGATTGTTGCCTGCTCCGTAATCCGAGCATCTGTTGAGCACCTGTGACAGCCCAACCTGAAACCTAGCTGAGGGAATTCTACTGCTGCTTAGCGCTAGGCTGCTTGGGTGAAGACTGATTGTGACGGCATTCTTAACTCAATTCAGAAAAACCCACTTTGGCAAAAAGAAAACCCTTTTCCAGAAAAGCTTGTGATAGCGATTGCTGTATTGCCAACGCCGAATGATTTGGACTTGGGCACTATTCAGGCTGTTTCTCCATGTCATGACATATGGTGATGTTGACAGAGCATATCGTAAAAGGGCACGACATCCGACAAAGATGTGAACCAGTGCTGCGCTGCCTGCATAACCGAAGATCGTCGTCTTCAATGTGGAACAACTGTAATCTTTTCGTAACCTGAAGAGTTATTTGTCACCTATGTCATTCTCCAGTTATTATTGCCGACAAAGACCAGGTCCAATCTTTGCCAAGGCTTAATAACAGAAAGGAAATGCACGAGACAGGCTACAGGGTGCTGCACGACACACAGCTGCATGGATTTAAACTCAAAGGAGCGTGTGAACAGTCAGGCGTGAGCATGGCTGGGAGCGCTCAATAGTGGTACCCAGGCTTGGTTGAGGACCTGGGGCTCAGCCATGGCTTCACAAGCATGCAGCTGCCCACTTACCATAAACACAAAGGCCCAGCAAGGCTATCCATGTCAGCCAGGAGGCCTACTAAAAAAAACAAGGCCTGCCGTTTAATTATCTAATACATAATCACTTGCACTGTATGCATTTGTTCAGAACAAGAGATTTGCCAAGGTCTGTAAACACATCTTTCACCAAAGCTGTCCAAGTTAGAGAGAAAATAGTGTCTACGTGAACGGTAAACCTGACAAAGTTTCTCAATTACAATTGTCGTCGCTACATCCACAGCAGGCATTGCATGGGAATAGGCCTCAATGTGAAATAAGTCACCTTGGCAGAACAAGAATTTAAGGAGAGAGATCATTTCTCTTTTCATGTGCATGTCCCTTCCCCCGCGCAGCATTTCCCCTGGACCGACAAACTGAGAAGGACAATATTATAATAGACTACAAGACTTGTATGGTCGATTGATTGTTACTCTTTTATTATTATTATTATTATTATGTTAGGATACACTTAATTTTTACACTGAAGGGTGGCACCATATATCAGCTGTGTTGCCTGATGAGCACTTTTACAAAAATGCTTCACCTACTGTGCAAATGTTTTGTACCAGTATGCCAGGTAGAGAGGCCTCTCAGTTTCAGAAGAATAGGCCACAAAAACCAAGCTTAGTCCAAGTAACAAGCACAAACAACCCCTTAGAGGTCTTTTCCAACATCTTCCATGAAAGGGAAATTAGTTTGGCAAGCAAATTGGTGTGACAGGAGCTCACTGAATGTTACACTCGGGCTATAGAGCAAATAGTATTTTGAAAGCAATAAAATGGAGAGACACTACTAATAACATTTTAAACAAACCTCGTACATTAGGCGAATCCGCGAATTTGTGTAACTACAGCTAGTTTGTTTCTCTTGTCTTATGCTGTCGAGAACCAATGCAAAATGTGAAAAATAATTGCATTTGTAAGCTACAGGTGTCATGGTCATATAGCCATGGGACAATCTTATGGTGGTTCGGTTGAGCAGGCCATAGTACACTTGCCTGCTGACGACTTACAGGAGAATTGGTTGGATTGTGTGTCAGTGAGAACAGCCTTCATACCTGAGGGAAAGGTAGCTACAGAGATAAGACAACAACATTCCACTGCAATGGCAAAAGTAGCATGCCTGGTACAGAGCCTAACTTAATGACCATGGGCAAACAGTAAGGGAGAATGCATACATGTGTGTGTATGGGGGGGGGGGGGGGGGGGGGGGGGGGGTGGTGGTGCTATAATACAGACATTATAACCATTTATAGGCCTTATACAACCTAAACTGTAGTGTACGTAAACCTACAGTGTTTAGCTGTGTGTTTTACATGAGTGCAATTCAATTATAGCTTTCTCCAGGACCAATGTCTAAGAAAAAGGAAAAAAATAATGGGTTTGCAAATGTTTCCAGAAATGTGTGGTAGCTTGTCCATCTACATAGTCTACACTGTTGGTCAACAAATCATTACTACCCTGGGGTAAACTAATACAATACAAAATCATGTAATTATTCCTTTTGCATAAAGAGGGCTTTAGCCCCAGTTGTTGTTTACAATATATATTTGAGCTTAGTTTTTATTTTGTGTAAAACTTGTGTTATTATTCAGCTTGGTTTGTGTTATTTCAATCATAAAAAGCGTTATAATCGCATGCCAAAGAACACCAGTAACTTTATCCTATGGAGACAAAGGAGTACCGTAGTGGCACATGAGGAAAACTTGCTAAGCTAACTTTAGCTACGTTTATCACCATTTACTGCTAAATACGTTGATGTCGAAGATGATTTCATATTTTACTCATGTTAAGGAGCTATCATGCACACTATACAAGCTAATCATTCACTCATAAAACAACATGCAGTATTTAGGCTATGCCAGGTCCCTGACTCCGTAGGAAACAGCCCAGAAGCGGCTTTAACATTTGTATATTAACACGGCAACTTACAAGCATCAGGGTAAACATCTCGAAATCCAACGACCGACTGACACATTAGCAGTTTTCCTTGGACATCATAAGAATGTTCCACAAAGGCAAAACAAGGCGTCAGCCAGCCAGCCAGCCAGCCAGTCAGCCAGGAAAGCAGGCTAAGCAGTAAGTTGTTTCTGAGCTCCGGGCAGCTTCGCACTACTATCCAACTTTGCACGCTAATGACGCTGACAACCACAACACACACTCGACTAGGCCATACCACTCGGGGGTGTCGCGGGGGAGTCAAAGTAAGAATATTGTTCTAAATCCTTTCTTATGATGTGGGTGAATTCACTAGATTGTTTCATTTTGTTATAATATATTTACAGCACATTATAAATGATCAACTTTTTTGACATACGTGCAGTACCTAAAGTACGAAAACGTCCCATGTTGGCATAATTGCACAGTAATGAAAACTAGGTTACCAATTAGGCTAACACTTACGTGAAAAACAATACTTACATCGTTGTAATACAGTGTAATGGCTATTGGGTTGTGTGTGTGTGTGCATAAGTTCCAGCATTTCAGTATTTTAATTATACGGGGTTTTCCAAAATAAATACATTCATTACTAACAGATGTTCTTTATTTCAGGCATGGTACAGATTAAAGTGACGGCTTTATTGATTGGCATATGCCTGACCACACGTTTTGTTAAGGTGTATCCTCGATCCTGTGTAGGCTACAGGCAGGTAATGTAAAATCTAACGAGATTGTTAAAACTCAAAACAAAAAAGTTCACATTGTATGCATTTGTTTTATTCATAAACAAATATCCAAGTCTAAGATATTTATAGATGAATTTGATAAACTGTTGTCATTGAATACACTGATAGGCAACATTGCTTCACCAAAATGTGCTAATGGGTCTATTTTTACATATTTAATTATACAGTATATGGGTTGTTAAAAGCAAAGTACAAATATTTGTTCTCTAAAGCCATATTGTTGTCACATACAGTATATATATATATATATATATAATGTCATGTTCTTTGTGGGGTCAAGGTTGATACTGTATCCCTGGGCCTCTGATGGGTGAGGAGTTTGGGTTCATCCCTGGCAGCCAGACAGTTTTTAATCAAAGAGCAACATCTGTTGTGTGCCGCTAATTTGTTCCAACATGGCAAACTGTCGGCCTGAAAGGTTCAGTGTGTATGCCCCTTGTGCAAAGGACCACCAATTGGTGGTCTCATTGTCTCATTTCAGAATGAAAACTGGAACCATATTTGCTATTATTGCAACAAAAAAACAAAACAAAAAAAACACCCTTGGCACATTTTTCATTAGGATTAAAGGGTACGAGAAGTCATATATTTCCTTTATGTCAGGAAACAAATCATTAACATCTGTGACAATATTTGAGAACATGTTACAATAGTCACTACAATACTTATTCAAAAAGTGCATCATGGCTGTTTCCATCAGAAACCACAAGAGGGAAGCACTGACTAAAGTGAATAGTCTCGAAAGCCTCAGAATAATTTTGAATTTTCCAATCAGCGTTGTGTTTATAGCTATACGAAAACGACCAGATGGTTCATCCAATCAAGTGCAAAGTATTTTGCTCCCCAGATGGAGGCATTTCAGGTTAGCCTGTAGTGCCTCCGCAGGACATGGTGTGCCATCTGCATACTGGCCATGGCCAGATGGCTGAAGGACTTCTGTCCTCTTTTAAACTCTAAAGAACAGATAATACTCTTTAGCCAGCATATATATCATATGTATGTATATATAGCATATGTTATCATATGTTATCATATGTTAATAAATTAACATATGATATGGAAATGTGTCCCCATTATGAAATGATGCACCATTCAAGAATCTAAGCAGTCAGTACTTTTACACATCTTTTTAAATAGACAAATAAATATAATCTTTAAAAATAGTTAATACAGTAATAGTGTATCAGGCGAGTTTATTGCTGTGAGCTGTGAACATTTTTTAGAGTGCCATTTCCGGGAGAATCCACTGCTGTCTTGCTCTCCATGTACGCCTGAACTGACCTCCAGAGCGCCCTAATGTTGCCCTCGCCAAAGCCTGCTGCCCCTCGACGCTCTATGAGCTCGAGGAAGAAGGTGTCCTCTTTGAAGATGGGCTTAGTAAACACCTGAAGAAGGTACCTGTAATGAGACAGTAAGATAGTATCACTTAGCCAGATGTTGGGTCATCAACAACTCTTATGTGTATATGTGTTATGCTATGCTATGATGTGCAATGGTGGTATTGGCTCTCACCCTCTATTCTTCTCAGATGCGTTCTGTAGTGAGGTATCTTGGCGAAGGTCTGTGTCCAGGAGAATGCCATGCTGAGCCAACATATTGGGGTTGTGACCTGCCACCTCTATCTCCTGCAGTTTACCCACCTTCCAGCACAGAGTATTGGAGTACATGTTAACCACAGTGACACAATTGTAGCCTGGTGTAACTACACCCAAAGTTTACTTTGCGGATAGGTCCTGGACCAAGCATAAACTTCTCCAGTGCTGAGAATTTAATACAATGTGGAAATGCCAAAACCTGCAGTTAATCCAATTGCCACTCAAGGTTGGTTGCAAAGGAGTCAATCCTCATACTCCAATGTAAAAACGTCCAACTTTACAGCAAAAATAAACATGTTACCAGCCTAGTTCATACATCTTTTTGGTCTCTCTAGCTAGTCTTCCCATGCATGACAACTGTATGAGGGGGTGAATATTTTTATAGCTCATCAGCTATCGATATATTAGCCGTACATTTATCCCATTGTAATAGATAGGCTGGCGATACAGGCGGAGTCAGGTACTGCAAAGATGGCGATGGCCAGAGCCAGCACAGCGCAGTGTTCAAATTTGTTCTTGAGAAAAAGCTATGGGTGACGTCACGGAGGGTTTGTCCATTTATATGTACAGTCTCTGGTCTGTGCATGCTTAATTGGGAAGTGTTCACAATCATTGCCTCCTACTGTTGGGTGTAGACCTCTGGTAAATGTTGAAACTATCGGAGCAGCCTTTAACAAATTGGCATTTTCTACAACTGTTCTGATCGCTTCATCTAGCTCTACCACCAAGTAGAAACACACGCATGACTTCAGATTCATCTCACTTAGCCACCATGATTGGTCTGCCAGCAGGGTGGCTGTGCGAACACTAAAGCAAACAGGGTTTCCAGACTGTAATCTCAGCAAACACTGGGCTGAGAGCAATAGTCGGGCTGAGCCAGGCATGCTAACAAAATAGTACCTGTAACAATGATGAGCCAGGCATGCTAACAAAATAGTACCTGTAACAA
>JAODLL010002757.1:0-12171 GCA_026546735.1 Forbesichthys agassizii | reverse complement strand
GAGGGGACAGCAAATTTACACTGTTCTACAAGCTGTACAATCACTACTTTACATTGCAGAAAAGTGTCCTTTCTTCATTGTTGTCACATGAAAAGATATGCTCACTATGCATTTGCAAATATGTGAGGGGTGTACTCACTTTCCACTGCATAGATTTGATTGAAATTTGTAATTTAATTATTGAATGGTCAGACGTCAAACGTCCACATCTATGCCTTTGACTAAAACAAGGTCAAAAGTTTTTTCACAATTCATGTATTTCTTGAGAGAAAAATAAAAAGTATCAATAATATTAAGATATGCCTTAGTAAGGGGTTCAGATGCAGAGTTAAAATTAATATTAAAATCTCTTATTAATATTTTATCATTGAACGTTACAATATCAGAAAGAAATTTACAAAATTCATCTAAAACTTGATTATGGTCCACGGGTAATATACAACAGCTAAATAAATAAGCTCAGAGCTCGATGGCCGCATTACAAGTATCTCAAATGATTTCACGTTAACTTTGGGATTTATATTAATATTATTTATAATGTCCAGAATTGACAAATAGATAGAAGACATTATTTCTCAGTCCATCCCCTGTCAGAACTTCCACAACTACCCTGGAAGAAAGTCTCCATAGACATCTGCAGACCCTTTTCTTCAGGTGACTATCTGCTTATCATACTTAATTGCAGGAATTGCTGAGGAAGTCATATCTGACAATGGCCCTCCATTTCTAAGTAAATGACTATCAGAATGTGCTCAATATCTCGGTTTTCACCAGAGAAAAAGAACACCATATTGGGGTGGATGACCCTGGAAACAAGTACACATTCTACCTTTGATCACACCACTAACGTCCATTCATTCATCCATCTTCATCCGCGCATCGGTGCTCCCGAGGTATAGGGAAGCATGAGACGTAAACGCTTCAGTTAAAATGCATTGTAGTAAATTACAACATACACACGTGAATGTTTGCAATGTAAATATGCTTTCGCCAGACGATGACAATAGCGGAACTGTTTTTTTACTCAACTAGTAAGATGGAAACTATGGCTTTATGCTTGGCATAGTTTACGGTACTGTTTTTTGTGAATGTAGTATAATAATTTGCCTGGAACGCAAAAGTACCCTTGCTGTTTTTCTTTTTGACGAGTGGAGGCAGAGCTGAAGCTACACTTCTATTGTACCGTACGCATCCAGGTTGGATATCCGGTACCTACGGTACTGTACAAAAACGAGTACTGTCATGTTTTCCAAATTTTGGCATCGACTTGGTACCGAAGTATCGGTTCTCGTGATATCCATACTTTCTACAACTTTTCTACTCGACTGCTGCCTTGCAACATCCAGGAAGGTTTTGTACATCCACATGCTGTTGTTGGAGGGTGCGCGCAAAGCTGCTGTTGGTGGGTGACTAGGAAGCGCTTGATTTGATACATAGAGTTTTCTATGAACAGAGCACGTATTTTAAACATCAATATCGCAGTCGATCATGTTCATTTAATTGTTGAAGCCAAAATCGTAATCGATATTCGGTTAATTGTGCAGCCTTACCTGAAGCTTTTACGTAGATTGGTTGAGACTATTATTGCTATGATCTTTCACAGCCAATTACAAACTTGAATTGCTAGCAAAGGTTGATAAAGCATTGAGTTTCAGATCAGTTCTGCTACCTAAAGATTTTGTAGCAATCAAACTTTTTTCTGATTTGATCTGATTGATCAAAATCTTACCTTTTTGTTGGTTTTTGTTAGCTCCCGTCTCCATTAGTGAGGAATACGTCTTAATTTGTCACTGGTATCTGTATCGTGACTAAAAATGTCAGATCTATGCATCCCTATATAAAACATCCATTTAGTCACTTTTTAGAATTATTTTAGATTTGTTTTATTTGGATTCTCCTTTGTTTAAGCTAGAAGCCTCTGAATAACAAACTGTCCCAAACCTACTTTGTGTCACAGAGCTCTGCTCTCCACTTAAAGTACAACCAAATTAACAGTTTAGGTTGATTTACTGTACATTTGTTAATTGGATATTGTTGAATAAAATCTGAAACTGTTGTAGTAAATCTACTTACCTGCCAATCTTCTCTTCTCTTCCCCTTAAAGTAAGACATAGCTCCAAAGCTATATGATTATGGATAATTATGATGGACATGCCCATTTTCAAAATAATGTATTTTTATTTTTTTGTAGTTTTTACTATAAACAAACCAAATATTTTGTCTCTGTAGGTGCTGAACACGAAAATGTTGGAACAGGAGACAATCTACCGTCGTCTCACCCAGGAGCAGCTTGATAACTTCACTCTGGACATGAATGCTGCTTATGCCAGATTAAAGGGCATGGAGGAGGCTATAGACAGTAAGAATAAACATGCACTCAATTATTATGCAAGCATCTCAAGTCAGTGATGTGTAGAAATATGCAGAAACTTGATGATGCAAATTATGCACATTTTTTCACATGTTGACACAGTTGTTTGAGTTGCAATGTCTGTAGTGTTGGGTACGGTTCACATTTGAACATTTGATACCAGTGCCGGTACGGTACCTCAAATTCGGTACTGGTACCTAAACGGTACTTTTTCGGTACATTACTCTTTGTAATAATATTAATTTGAATTCATTAAATTCCCTCAAGTTTCTCGAACGCCCCCTACCCTGCTAGTGTTCTACGCTGTGTATGAACTACATTCTTCGAAGCAGAAATACGTTATACGTTATCTGGCGTTAGCATGGCACACTTTCATAGCGACTTTAAATGTAGTTGTAGCCTATCGGGGTAATTTGAAATGAGGACGTTGTAAGTATTGCCGCTATAAACAATAAGCCTAGTTTGACCTGAAACCGGAGATGTGACCTAATTCCTGCTCTATCATAGCCTCGTGAGACCACCCTGATCTTGCGAGCTTCCGTTTAATTTCGCCGTGACTTGTGAAAAAATGACTCTGGCTATGTCAGGTTAGCTCTATCATACCGCCGCAAGAGTTTGCTGTCGCGCTTCTACAGCGGTCTGTTTATCTCACTGCTCCATTCTCAACTCCATTACGTAATGTTTTACACGAACCCCCGACAATGTTTTGCCGAGAGTTAGAAGCGATGTTGTGCCCTTGATTGGGTCCCCTTGATGGGATCACGCATATTGCGCTTCACTTCCAGAATGATAAATGGATGCGTAACACGCTAAAATAAAGAGCTATTTATCCATTTAAGATGAAGACTAGATACTGAAAAAAACTTTAGTCTCAAAGGCACAGCGAAAATTGAGCAATCTATAATTAGGCCAGAACTTTAATTTTTTTCGAAACTCCTGCAGGCAGCCCTGGATAAATGTAACCCTCCATGACAAGTGAGAGTAAAGTACAGAAAAAATGTAAACCTGTAATTTCTTTTGGCTCATCATAGCCGTGATTGTGTTAAGCTGCAGGCTGTGTTTCTCTCTTCACGTGCGCTAAAGTACCGAAATCTGGTACCGTTTGATTTAATCTCAATCGGTACTCTGTAGTACCGACGTAATTCGGTCGATACTCTTAAAAGTATGGTACCCAACCTTAAATGTCTGTGACATGCTTAAGTGAAAATACCACATGGATTAATGATAAGAGCTCTCTACTGAGCCCCTTTCGGAAACACTTAGTTTCAGTGATTTTTGTTTTAATTTGCCACTGCTCTCCTGGCCCACTCTTTCACGTAGTGTGCTGACGTGCTCTGCCCGTCAAGTGTTGCGCTCTCTGATGGTGGTGCAACAGTATTGGTGTGAATCAGTATCCCTCTTTACATTGCTTAAAGCCTTAAAAAGTGGAGCCAATGCTGATGCTGAATTTTCTATTATAAAAACGTAGACCAGTCGTTGTTGGATAGCGTTGAATCAGGAAAGCAGGCTTTAATAATACAATGGTGCGCAGCAAGGGAGAAACGTATGTTTTTCACAAGTATAGTTCCACCAACACATTTCTAAGATAACAAGGGGGGCAGGATGGTCTAGTGGTCTGGGTGTTGGACTTCTGCCCCGGTGCTGACCTACCTGTAAGCATCCTTGAGCAAAATGCCTAACCCCCTACCCCCCAAACTGCTCCCGATGGTTGGTCGCACCAAAGCATGCCAGCAATCACCGGTGCATGAATGTGTGTGAGACTGGGTGAATGTCAGGCAAAATACTGTAAAGCACTTTGGAAAAAAGCGCTATATAAATGCGCCCATTTACCATTTACCATTTAAATTTTGGAAACTTTATACAGCATAGAACAAAGGGGAAACAGTCATGGCCACCCCTAAAGGAAATGTTAATTGAGTTGTGTCCAGTGTGAGTGCAGACTTTAGCTGCAGACCTGCAGACACAGCTGGTATCAGGGAATACAATGACATAGCCACATCCTGTCATCCAGTCTGTAGCTGGGACCCATGCTGAGTGAGGTTGAAATGGGTGGTACCGTAAGTAGGCTACCTTGGTTCAAGTGAATGCAAAACATTGACTTTGGCTTCTGTTTAGATATTGTTCAAAATGGTTATGGAAAAGCACAATTGCATACACATTAGATGATCCTACTAATTAATATTATTATTAATATTATGATATTACTTCGCAAGTAATGTAGACAAAACTGGTGAGACACATTCCATAATGTGCGGCGACGAACCATTCTAGGTCATGTTGCGTAGACAGCGCACGTCACTGACAGATATCTATATAACACGTTAGTGCAAGCACTCCCGGAAGCCATGAGAGAATGCATTGACTAGCCTGCATTTTTGGGAGAGAGAGCAAGCTTTTGAAAAGCAACAAACCAAAAATCTCACCCCCTCTTCTCCGTTTCTCTGGAGCCCACCATCATCATGCTTCATTGCAGGAAATGCTGAGGAAGTCATATCGGACAATGGCCCTCCATTTCCAAGTAAATAACTATCAGAATGTGCTCAATATCTCTGTTTTCACCAGAGAAAAAGAACACCATATTGCACGGGAAACACTTTGTTTCCCGTGCATGCTTAACGCACATTTGCTTGTTGCTCTGCTGCTTATGGTATCTTGTAAGCCCACGCTATCTTTGTGATTTAGCCATTGTTTATCCTCTTAAACTAGCTCCAGTGTCTTGGTGTCTTGTGCATACATCTTCATCAATGGTGGATTGGAAAAGTAAACTTGTTAGTAAGTAGGGGCAGAGTGAAAGTAAAGATTTGTTACAACTTCTACTCTTCGAAAGAACAAAGAAGTTTACAAACGCACATCTCTCATACGTCATACGAACTCGCCCAACATGTGCTCCCCCCCCCCCCTCCCCCCTTTTCCCCCGTGTTGTTGTCTGGTCTGTGAGATAGAGAGCTTGGGAGATAGCAAGAAGCTGTCGTCTTAAAGGCGGCTTAAAAAATTACGTGACAGTTTATACTCTAAGTTCACTTTTATGTTCAACGTACGTAAGCATTCTGCGATACATCAAATTATTCAATATATCGCACACCCTTAAACTGAGATCATATACCACGAGAGCTACTGTACTGGAGAATCTACACTGAAACATTAAGGGTATACCTACTCCAATAGCCTATATTTAGCACAACTTTCTCTTGACTGACTCTTAACCTAGCCTCTGACAAGGGGGTGAAGTTCTCAACTAATCAGCTTTTTGGTCACAGTCTAACAAACATCTGCAATCTGTGTTGTTAGTTTATTTCAGTATGACCATCTGCAATTATTGCAAGGCGTTATCTTAGAGGCTAGTGTAGCCTATATTAATCGTCTTTGACCTGGCTGGGCAATATGAGAAAATAACTATTTATGGCTCTCAAACTATATGAGCTAGCCTATATTAACATATCAAACACACTCTTAATCGATTTGTTCCGCCTAAATGATCATTTAGGCAAACAATCAACGAGACTCACCAAAGCGAAGCCATGACCACGGATGTACTCCTTCAATGCTTACGTGAGATAGAAGGAACAAGCGACTCCCGGCTGCAAATCAAACTTGTGACTCTGCTTCCTCTCAGGCAGGCAAAGACACATTTTTAAAACAATGTTTTTCTGTACATTTTCAATTTTTCTAGACGACAGACGACAAATAGAAACTTATAAAAACAACTCCAACATTTTTATTTTACATTTAAATTGAGAAATACACTATCCATTTTTCTATTTGACATTTTTTTAATAGAAAATGGAAGTTGTACACGGACCGCGGCCCATCACTTGTCCAGTTTTTCATTTACGTATGTGTGACCACAGCCTTAGCAAAAGTAACTAAGGGGGTGGATCACTGCAAATAATCTTAAATTATTTTATTTTTACTATAATATAGCTAAATTAACATGTTATTTTGACAGCCCTAATAAAACTCTAAATTTGGGCAAGCCAGTACAACAAAATTCATCAGAATGCAGGAAATTAAGTGTTTGCTCAAAATGTTCTTGGGGAAGACCCACAGACCCCCCACTTATTTTTCCCCATCTAATGATCAAACCAATCCTACACACATTTATGCATGTAATCTGAGCCTTTATCAAAGGCCATGAAAAAAAATGTCCCACCAAACTAAACCTAACCAAACCGTGGATTTGGAAAACCATTACAACCTACTTATATTTGGACATCCATAACCAAATTAGTTTACAGTTTGGGAAAAATATTGTAATTGTGTGTACATTGTTTTGTGTTAATTGATTTTTAAAATAAGCAGTCTGGAAATGTATAGAATTTTTCAATAGAAAATGTGTAGGAACACTGTTGGACGTATATTTAATGGGATTGCAAGGATGGTGATGCTTTGATGCAAAGCATGCAAAGATGCTTTCCACCGATTTTGGTGATTGTGGTGGGCCGACGTCTGGCCAAAAATGCCAGGACCACTTCTTTGTCTCTGTCCAGTCCTGCAACTTACCTTTTACTGACATGATATTCCTTCCGGTGGCGCTGCTCTGTTGCAACCCGGGCTGTCCTACTACTGCTGCTACTGTTTGTATCACTAACTCGTCTGTCCTAGTTCGTAGAGCCTACTAAAGACACTCTTATACGTTATAAGTTGTCATACTAATGATGTTGCTTTTGTTAAAAGCACTATTTCAGATTTTTATTATCTGGGAATTTATAACATGCCGCTCGTCCCCAACGTGTGGGGACTCGAAGTTGACGCTGCTACGCTACACCAGAGACCAGCTCCTGCTGCTCCGCCCTGACCATACACCTGCTCTACACCTTCCGAAAGACCCTGGTACTTGGATTCCGAGCAAACAAGGACGACTGCGGAATAAGGGGGAAATGCGGAAGGTTAGAGCAGAGGCTAAGCAGAAGAGCAGACAAACCACCTCTGTCTTCCATGATCCTCTGTAATGCTCTGTCTTTGAAGAGTAAAATGGACGAACTGCAATTCAACTCCAAAGTTTTATATGAATACCGGGATGCATGCCTGCTTGTATTCACTGAGACTTATAAAATGATGTACCAGACTCACTCGTAGCCTTGAAAGGCTTCTCTCTGATGAGGTCCGACAGGAACGTAAACTCTTTTTGTAAATCAGAAATGGTGCTCCCAGATTACCACGAGGGAATCAGTCTGTAACCCTGACATGGAACTGGTATGCTTAAGTCTAAGACCTTTCGATCTCCCCTGTGAATTTGGGAATATTCTATTGTATACTGTTTATATCCCACCAAGTGGAAATGCTGTAAAGGCAGCCTCAGCGATGGCAGATTGTGTCCATAGACAATTGGAACGTACCCCTGAAACGCCTTATTTTGATATGGGTGATTTTAATCATCGTTAGCTCACTGCTGCACTGCCTGAGTTCAAACAATATGTAGACTGTTGTACCAGAGGCAAGAACATTTTGGATAAATGCTACGGAAATTATAAAAATGCATATAAAGCTATGGCTAAACCCTCAGTTGGAACCTGAGGGTTTATGCCTCACTGCTCAAGAGAAAAGTGGGAAGCAACATCAGCCTCACACTCAGCCATGCAGAGGAGTATCTGGATGACGAAGACTCTGACTGAGCTATCTGTGTTAAAATGCCTTATATTATGTTTGAAAACGTGTTTTCTATGCAAAGGATGTAGGAGTGGGTTTCTTTCTAGTTCTCACACAAATTAAACGTTCATAACGTTCAATTAATCCCTATCTATAAATCTTTGCTTAAGAGGGGCAAACAAGTTAAAACAGTACATGTTTGGAACAAGGAAGGTATTAAATCTCTAAAAGGCTGCTTTTCCTGTACCAACTGGGATCTTTTTCATAGTCTGCCCTTGGAGGAAGCAACAGTCACCGTTACAGATTATATTACATTATGTAGAGATAATGTCCTAAAACAGAAACTATGTATCCCAATGACAAACATTATATTTCTGAGGAAATAAGAGTGCATAGTTAAAAACATTATATTTAAAAGTGGGGACTTGGTAGCTAGGAAGATCATTCAGAAAGATCTTAATTGCAAATTAAGAATAGCAAGTAGGAAAGAGAAGGATACATTTGAAACGCATTGCTCCTTAATTAACACAAAAAAATTGTGGGACTCTATGAAATCTTCGACAAATATGGCTCAAAGTAAAAAGTGCCTTAGTTTTCTCAACGAAGGGGAGAGAAGGCGAATTAATTAAACACATTTTATTGGAGATTTGATGTAGCTGACTTTTCTGAGGAGCAGAGAGTGGCACTGGATGTATCGGATTTTTTTTTTAAATCTACATTGACCAGCATATGGAGCAGAAGGTGTTCTCCCATATTTGCCCCAGGAAGGCCACTAGACCAGATGGCATATCTGGGTTTTTGCTTAAATCATGCAACAGAGGCCTGGTGTCCTGTCTAACAGATGTCCCTGGACTCTCGTCTTGTTCAATCTATTTGGAAACACTCTATTGTCCTCCCAGTCCCTAAAAAGGCAATTCCATTCATAGCCTACCTTATTAACTATTACCAAATAATAGCTTTTGTGAGTGTAATATTGACAGAATAGAAATATCAATTGTCTCCAAACAAAATATTTGGGACGCTATTCAACTGTTGAAGTCCGACATGCTCTCCCATCTTGACTCAAAAATGGACAATATACCAACAAGCCTAAATACAATACATGGATCACTGTCTGCAATTGGCGAACAAGTTTCGGAGCTTGAACAGAGAGTCAGTGCTAACGAAGACGATGTAACTGATTTGGGGCAGCGTGTAGAAACGCTGGAGAAGGAAAATTCTTACCTGAAGGAAAAGGTTGAAGACGCCAAAAACCGAAATTGGGCCTGTAATCTTCGTTTTTTCCCTGAACAAGCTGAAGGCCGTGACATCCTGGGCTTCATGAATGAACTGATACCACTTTTATTCGGCACAGAAAACTTCCCGACTCCTAACTATTGAGCGGGCACATCGCTCTCCTACTGTACCACAACAGGATTCTAGAGTTGGTCCAAGGCCGATTCTGGTAAAATGTCTCAATTTCCAGGATAAATTGAGGATCCTTCGACTTGCTCATGAGAAAAAATAACTTAGATTCAAAGGTGTTCGTGTCCATATCTATCCGGATTTTAGTGCTGGATTAGTACAGAAACGGATGCAGTTTTAACGCTGTAAAAAAGAAGCTACGCGATATGAATATAAAATACTACTTACTCTGCCCTGCAACACTGAGAATTATAATAGATGGAAAACCTAAACTATTTAGTTGTCCTGAAGATGCTGAGGAGTTTCTTCGTGACAACTTAATGACAACCTCATAAAAGTCCTGGGATTGGTCAGGTGAAGGCAAATCATATTACATTATTATTGATGTGATATAATTAATGACTGATATAAAACTTTGTTTATTGATATGGTTAAGTCAAGCTACGTTGTCACCAGTTTTCACGTGTGCATTTTTTCTTTTGTTTGCCGTAAACCACAAGGGAAGGCGTCAAGCCGCAATATATTGTTGTAAAAAGAGAGTGAAAAGTGTGTGGGTTTGTGTGTACATGTGTTGGTGTATTGCTCTCTTGCTTTCTGCTTCTTTCCTCGGCTCTACCCAAGATTTATTAATGTATGTACTAGAGATGCACCGATTCACTGGACACTAATCGGTTTTTCAAAACATTTCGGCCGGTCTGTGTTGCGGTAGCCTAACACATTTCTTTTTTGGTGTGGAAATTAAAATGTGTGTCCAAAATACTGTAGATGTCAAGTCGTAGGTAAGCTTCTCAGTAAAAAAAAATGCTTATACAGAGAATACACACTTTGAACGTCAATATCTAGCAAGTAAAACCGAGCAAAACCATTTGCATAGTAGCCTATTGTTATAGAAAAAAATAAGGTACGTGTCTTATTTTTCAGTTCGCATACTTCACAGCCAGTCTTTACCGTACCGCAACAGTCATGTTGTCTCTGTTTGGATGACTCGCAGGTGGCGACGCAGAGTGTAGATTATCCTTCTGTCGGCGACAGTTTTATTACACAAGATTAAAAGATTTGGGCAGTTAAGTTAAACTATTTATTTCGGTGTCTCCCGAAATTGGCCGCTCCCTACACCATCCTGTTAAACGGACGCTGCCTTATAAAAATGTAAACACATGACAAACTAGCGTTGGCGATTACGGGACCGTCAACAAATTCCTATGATGGCGAGTGCTGTCTTAAAACGTGAGTACGTTTAAAATCTGCATCTAAATGACCGAGCCGTACAATAAAATAGGAATAGGTGGAAACCGGCCGGTCAGGCTTGGCAAAAAACGGTATGTGAATCTGTCAGGAAAAAATGCAATCGGTGCATCCCTAGTATGTACAGTAAATTTATATTTCGCTTCTGATATATTTGTAAAATGAATACTATGAAAGGTTTTAAAATGATCCATTTGATGAATATTAGGAGCCAACCTTCTAAAATTGATCTTCTAAGAGCCTGGATTGCATATAATAAACCGAAAGTCATTACAATTTCAGAGACATGGTTGAATAGTAATATCACAGATAATTAAATTATTATAGAGTGGATAGGGTTTCTAGAGGAGGAGTGGCTACATATGTTCAAATATGTTATCAGAGTTAGTTGTACCAACAGTGAACCCCTTGCACTTGGAGTCTCTCTTTGATAAAATCATTTTTTATGAGAACAAACAAATAACTATAGGAAATATTTATAGACCTCCAAATGCTCTCTCAGAATCTACAAATCATATTTTAGCTACCATTAACTCGCTAGGTCATTTAAATGAAATTATTATTTTGGGTGACTTTAACCGTAACTGGTTAGATCAATCATCCTCTAAAGACCGACCAGATTCAATAGTATAAACCTTAATCAACCCATAAAAGAATCTGCCAGATCTGATTACAGGTCTAAATCCCTATTGTACTGGATTCTTGTGACTCATCCCGATAGAATTGTTACATCTGGGGTTTTACCAGACTGTCTTAGTGACCATTACATTATTTTCTGTGTTTGGAAGGTTACCTCGCCTCCCGCCAAGATGTATCAAAGTAAAACAATGCAAACATTTGAATACTGAAAGCTTTATCCAAGACTTAAATGATATAAACTGGGACAGGTTTCAGCTAATACCCTTTGTTGACAATGCGTGCAATTTCTTTTACACAGAGCTTAATAAAATTATAGATAAACATGCTTCCTAGAAAATAATTAAAGTTGAAGGTAGACATCTTCCTTGGATTAATAGTGATATCATAAATATGTAACAGAAAAAGCCTGGGGAAACAATCTGACAAAGGATGCTGATGATTGGACTGCATATAAAGTTCTAAGAAATAAATGTACAACCAAAACAAGAAATGCAAAATGTATTATTTACATTTTGCATTTCTTGCAAATATATAAAAACTGCTTAGCTAATGAATATAATAGTTCTAAACAGTTTTGGAATACAATCATTAGTATAATTAATACATCTACAAAAAGCACTGCTACTCATATTAGAGATAATAAGAAAGCTGTTAATGATACTTATATCCTAGCCAATATCTTAAGCCATATTTTCTCCACTGTTTGTAATTCACATTTTGCCAATGTCCTTTTGTCTGATACCCTAGTAATCAATACAACCTGTGGTAGCTCCTTCTTCTTTAGAATAATTTGTCCAATGGATGTGCAGCAGGATATATATATATATATATATATATATATATATATACACACAGACATACACACACAGTATCTCACAAAAGTGAGTACACCCCTCACATATTTGAAAATATGTGAGCATATCTTT
>JAODLL010002756.1:0-12172 GCA_026546735.1 Forbesichthys agassizii | reverse complement strand
GGATGTCAGGACCCACTGAGGAGGGGGTTGTCAGGACCCACTGAGGAGGGGGATGTCAGGACCCACTGAGGAGGGGGTTGTCAGGACCCACTGAGGAGGGGGATGTCAGGACCCACTGAGGAGGGGGTTGTCAGGACCCACTGAGGAGGGGGATGTCAGGACCCACTGAGGAGGGGGATGTCAGGACCCACTGAGGAGGGGGATGTCAGGACCCACTGAGGAGGGGGTCACAAGTTGATTTTCAGAAATGAAAAAACATTTTTAAACACTTTGTTGTATTCTGCTGTTAACCTATATTAATATACAATCAATAATATGACTATTGTGTTTGTACACACCTCTGGAGTATAGTTGGGGTCTTGCACTCTTACTTTGGGGTTCGAGAGCCGAAAACTTTGGGGAACCCCTTTGGTTAAACTACAGATGTGTATTATGTAGAACTTGGTGTTTTGCAGCTGTGAACTTTCACGTGCCAGTTGAGAGCGTGTGGGGTTGCTATGGTAAAGCTTATGGTTTTCTGCTATGTGCTTAATGCTGTACTGCCTTGATCTACAGGGTTTCATCCAAACTAGATGAGTTCACTAGAGATTTCCACAAAGAGCTGATGAAGTACAGAAATGCGCCCAAGCGACGACGGAGGTCTTATTCCAGGTAAATACATGATAAGCAGACACAAAGGATGTATGCATTCTTTTACTGCATTGTAGTGCAGTGGCTCTTAAACCTTCGATGTGACCCGCACTTAAACTAAGTTGTGTTGTTTTAATGCCAAAGCAAATTAACCTGGGACACATGTTGTTAAAAGCATGTCTTCTGACCTTTTTGTTGAGCCATGACACCAAAACAATAGGAATATACTACTTGCAGCATTGGAGACACTTTTATCCTAAAGGACTTAGCATCAGTACATTTGTCAATGGGGGGGGGGTACATGTTTAGAATAATGACCAGCATCATGTGGTCAACATGATTGCTAGTAGCCTAACAAGATTAGTGTCTACGTCTAAGAGCAGGGTAGAAGGAAGGTCTGTGTTGACCCTCACCGTCCTGCCTGCTCCTCTGCAGGTCCAGGTCATACAGCCGCTCCCCATTCAGCCGCTCCCCGTACTCCAGGTCCAGGTCCCGGACCCGGTCCTTCTCCTACTCTCCGAGCCGCTCCCGCTCCCGGTCCCGCGGCCGCTCTTACGCCCGCTCCCCGTTCTCCCGCCGCAACGGCCGCAGCTACGGCCGCTCGCGCTCCCGCTCGCGCTCGCGCTCCTACGGCTACCGCCGCTCCGGCACGCCCCGCTCCCCCCCACCCTACCGGGGAGGAGGGGGCGCCTGGGAAGGCGCTGACGGCGGGGGCGGGGCCTACAGATCCAGGTCTCGCTCCCGCTCCCCCCCCGGCGGCTTCCGGAATCGCAGCCCCGGCGGCCGCAAGCCGCCCCCGCGGGAACCGGCGCCCTGCATCATGAAGGGCCCTGGCGGGCGCGAGCTCAGCCCCGGCAGCCACGATCACTGGGAGAGGGACAGCTACCGCCAGTGGGAGAGGGAGTACCGCGAGTGGTACAACAAGTACTACAAGGACTACGACGGCCAGCACGGCCCCCCGCCCCACCACCGCAGCAGCCGCGACCGCCTCTCCCCTCCCTCCAGGGACTACTCCCCCCAGGGCCGCAGCAGCAGCAGCCGGCGGGGCCGCGAGGATCGCGGAGCCCCGCCCTACCACCACGCCCACCCTCCCTCCTCCTCCTCGTCAACGACGGTGGTCACCAAGGCGACCGCCGCGGCTGCCAGCAGCAAGTCGTCCAAGCCCAAGAAGCCCAAGAAGAAGCGTAGCGGCGAGGACGCCGAGCCGCAGTCAGTGGACCGCGGCGACGCCACGCCCGTGCGCGACGAGCCCATGGACGACGTCTTGGCGTCCGGCGGCGGCAAAACGCCGCCCGCCTCCAAGCCCGCCAGCAGCATCAGCAGCGTCGCCGCGGTGACCGCCAAGGCCCCGGCGCCCAAGAGCAGTGCGGCGGCCGCCAAGAGCGCCCCCAGGGGCGGCAGGAGCGCGGCGGAGAAGGGCAGGAGGGAGAAGGGCCAGAAGGCCAAGGGAAAGCCGGACGGTGCCAAGGGGGACAAGGTGAAGAAGAAGGCGGAGGCGATGCCGGCCAAGAGGAAGGAGTCCTCCTCGTCCTCCACCAACAAGTCCTCAAGGCAGGCCAAGGCCAAGCCGGAGGGGCCGTCCAGCCCCGCGGCCCAGAAGAAGGGCAAGGGCCCGGCGCCCAGGCCCGCCCTGCTCAAGACCCCCTCCATGCTGCCCCGCTCCCTGCCCCTGCCACACCCGGGTCTGCACGATGGGCCCAGGCTGGGCCTCGACGTCCGAGCCTGCCGGCGCGAGACGGACGGCCTGCTGCCGACGCCCCACGGCCTCTCGCTGCTCCACCGGCCCTCCTCTCCGGGGGACAGCCGGAGGAGGCTCGGGGAGGACCGCGGCTCGCTGCTGGGACCTCCCCCTGGCAAGATGCGGAGGATAGACGGCGTGGGTCACAGCCTCCTCCAGCTGCCTCTCCAGCCCCAGTTCCAGAGGCACCCGCCCCCGGGGACGCTCTCTATCCCGGGGGGCCGCGAGATGGGCCGGGCAGAGGTGGAGCGAGGGCCCATTAGGCCTCTGATGGACCTGCAGGTACAGTGGCTGCATGCACATGTTTAATTAGGGCTCTCACAGTTAACGCAGATCCTTAAAGGTGTGATTAACTATAGGCGGCCTTGCGATTAATCGCAATTATTCCCTTGCTTTGTGTTAATTGGGATAAACTGCAGGCAACTGTGTGATTAATCGTGATTAACATCTATTGACAACACTAGTTTTTAATCAAGGCTTTTGTCAAAAGCGGTTGTTTGTATTCCCTGCAGACAATGTGGCTGTAACATCTTTCTGACAGTTGAATTGATAGTCAATCATTTATTTCCCTTTTGAAATTTGGGTTTAATCTTAGTTGTTTCTGATAATTACTTTTAACACACATTTTATTTCCCTTTTACTTATGATTTAATGAAGTTGTAAAACATAATTGGGCTACAAATTATGTTCCCAACCTACACATCAAAACTCAAGCCTAGAGTACAATACCATTGGTTATTTTAGATTGCAAAATCAACATTGTTCCATGGTTTACCTTCAACCTGTTTTATATACGCCATGCCTTTCCATATTCCACAACACTGCCCCCTCATATGTCCTCCAGGTGAAGCCCCTGGCTCAGAGGAGGATCGTTCTCAACAGGGAGTTGGGGAGGAAGGGGAGCACGGAGGCGGTGCCCTCAGAAAGAGCTCCGCTGGGGTCGGAGAAGACCGGCGTCACGTCGGAGCGATCCACCGGCGCTCCTGCCGGAGGAGAGCGAGCCACCAGGACAGCCGAGGGAAGCTCCAGGAGAGACAGGTCGTCTTCCAGGGAGAGGCCGGGCAGCGCCGCTGGTGACCGAGCTCCCCCGACGGAGAGGGACCGTGATAGAGCCTCGTGTTCGGATAGAGATCGGGACAGAGCCTCAGGCTCAGATAGGGAGCGGGAGAAGGCCTCGGGTTCTGACAGAGAGCGGGAAAGAGAGAAAGACAGGCCCTCTGGACCAGACCGAGAGAAAGACAGGCCCTCTGGACCAGACCGAGAGAAAGACAGGGTCTCTGCGTCTGACCGAGAGAAAGACAGGGTCTCTGCGTCTGACCGAGAGAAAGACAGGGTCTCTGCATCAGACAGAGAGAAAGACAGGCCCTCTGCGTCAGACAGAGAGCGGGAGAGAGACACGTCTTCTGCTTTGTTGCCGGAGAGGGTAGCAGTGACTGTGGCGAGGGATGCAGTCGACGGCGAGCGCTCCGTCAGGACCGACAGGAAGACCTCTGGTGGCAGCAGTGCCACTAGCAGCAGCAGCAGCAGCAGCAGTAGCAGAGGGAGGTCGGTCTCCTTGGACAAGATGACCATCGGAGAGAAGTCTGTCATCTCCAAGAAGACTTCAGACAAGCTGGATAAACCGGCCTCCAAAGAGCGGGATGGGTCAGAACGATCCGCCAAGCCTGACAGGTCTGTTTCCGTTTAGAGCATTTATTTAGCCCCAAAGCTACTTTGCATGCGTGTTTGTCAATTGCTTAATCGGCCATCATGAGGAGACGCATTGACTTTTCTCATTTTGCTTTCATTGAAACATTAAATAATTAAAGATGGCACGGGCAATAGTTATTATTCATTTCAATGTACAGGACTTTCTCCCTTCTAAGGTTTAATTGCATTTTGTTAGTTCTTCACTCTCCCTAGCTGTATTGTTTCAATGAGTGGGAGGATAGAGGTCGGTTCCATTTGTAGCAATTGTCACACTTGGCAGTGGAATGTGACTTGCTCGTGTGAGGGAACTCAACGTTTAATGTTGCACGTTAGATCGTCAAGCCCTTTCCACTTCTGTCAGACGGTCCAAGTGACCGCACGACTGGGGAATGCATGAATGTAACAACCGGGGACCTTTGTAAAGGCATATGTTGAAGAATCTGGTCCGTCCGTGTGTGCACATGTAATTAATCCATGCTCTGTCCCAGGAGTGCTTCCAAGGACGGTGCGGAGAGAGCCGTGTCCTCTGGAGACCTGCTTGCTGCTCCTCACCGAGAAGGTAATTAGCCTGGAAGTATTTGCTCAGCCCGAGATGAGAGGACGCACTTTTATATTTTCAACCGTTGCGATCCAATATCGTCAACGGTGATTATCTGAGCCATTTTGCTTTAATTATTTTTCCTCGCCCTCAAGCAGAGAGGGACGGAGAGGAGAATCCTTCGAAGAGCAAACCCAGGGTCAACCGCAAGGCTCTGACACATAACACATCCTCTAGGTGGGCCTGCCATTATTGTTACATACGGCTGCTTCTCATTGGTCCACATGTACTTCTGTGTCTGAGATGATATTCTGAGCTAGTGGAATCTTTTCACTGGTCCATTGTTTGGTTTGTTGACATACTCCCAAGTAATCATGTATTAGCAGTTAGCGCCGTTGGCTAACACTACGTATGTTCCGACAACAGGCCAACCGAAGAGAAGAAGCCGGACTCTGTCCCGGAGCAGGCGGCCTTGACCTCTAACCCCGCAGAAGAATCCCCACGCGGCCAACCCAGCCCCAGCCCCGAGTCCAGCCCGGAGAGGGTGGAGAACCTCATCCAGCCACCTCCTCGCTCCAAGTGGGAGCGGGACGACGACGACGAGGAGGAGGAGCAGGAGTCGTCGTCACTGGAGAACGGACTGGGCGCATCCAAGGAGATGGAGCCCTCGCCGGCACCACCCAGAGGCCAGGGCCGAGAGGTGCAGCCTGAGGCTCCCAGGAAGGAGGAGAGAAGGGGAGGGCAGAGAGAAGACAAGAAGGGCAGGCTCAGAGAGGACAGTAAAGCCGGCAAGCTCACCAAGGCTGACTCTGGCAAAGCCACTAAGACCAAGTCTTCGTGGGAGGACCGAGCAGGGGCGGAGGAGGCCAGAGGCCTGCCGGCCAAGGAGGAGAAGCCATCGGAGGGCAGAGGAGGCGGCGGCGTCCGAGACGAGAGCCGGGGTCCCGAGCCCAGGAGGCAGCGGCTGTGCTCCGACCTGGGCCGCGAGACGGACGAGGCGGCCTTCGTGCCCGACTACAGCGAGGGGGAGGAGGGCTCGGAGCCCGACAGGGGCGGCAGCGGCAGCACCTCCCTCACCCCGGCCTCCCACAGCCCCGCCCCCAGCAACCTCAGCGGCTCGGCGGCGGCGGCGGAGAAGAAAAAGAAGAAACACAAGAAGCATAAGAAGCACAGGAAGCACAGGAAACACGGCGTCCAGGAGGGGGCAGCGGAGCACAAGCATAAACACAAGAAGAAGAAGCATAAGAAGAGCAAAGACAAGGTCACGGAGGAAGGTCAGGAGAAGGCAGAGAGTCCCAACTAGCACTATTTGACTGTCTCGACCGTGTTCTGAGTGTCCCGTGATGCGTAGTGAACACGGTAGGGGATGGACAGCTACTGCCTCGTGAATGTCCAGGAGCAGGCGGGCGGGGGGGGGGGGGGGAGAGGCCCGACTGGCTCCAACACTTGGTGTTTCTGCAGTTATCCCAACAGCCGTGGTACTTTGTTGTAGTTGTTGTCTGGATTGCAACGGTAATACAAAGCTCTGTACTAACCAATCCACCCCGACCACATCAGAACCATCCATGGTTATAGACGTGCTTTAAGTAAACACAAAAGCAGCGAGCTTCTTTTTTTCTTTTCTTTTTTTTATAAATATATATTGCCGCTTGATTCATGCTAAAGGGTCTTTATTAACTGCAGTGAGCTTTGAACAGCTGCTGTACTCAGGGATATGATTGCTTCCTTCTAAATAAGGAACTGTCATTTCCACAAAAATGTAAATATGTCCTTCCATGTTATAAATCTTCAGTTTGTTTCGATCACATCCCTGTGTACTGTTATATGCTAAAATGAATATAGTGGCAAAGGAAAACACAAGTAGCCTATTTTGTCCTAAATCTGCAAAGATCCTCTACGGTGGGGAATGTCCAGAACACCTTAGCTGAGCCCAGCTGTTGAGGCCTCACTAATGCTACACTGGATTGTGAATGGGTTAAATGAGATGCCTGTTGGGCAAATTAGCCTGCATGTTTTTGGTTCCAGCGGTGCAGTGAATCCTATCATGCCCAAGTATGTATTTGTACGAGAGCTATATATATGTGTGTGTGTATATATGTATCAAATGTACCTGTGAGCAAATTGATATGGAATGCTGGAGGGTTTATGTTCTTAACACTTTTTTTAATTAAAATGTTTTGGATTTCTTCAAAATCACCCTTTGTCTCGTCTTAAAAGCAATTGTATAGTTAATTATTTTTAACTAACAGAAATACAGAATATGCTCTGGAAATTTACCGGCACTTGATGCTGACTTTAAAAACCTAAAACCACACCAAATAAAACAATTTCATTGCAATTTTGGCAGTGGAATAATTGGCATATAAGACAATTCTAAGGACATTTGCATAGCCATACCTGTAAATATTAAGATTTAGGTTTGGCCTAAACAAAACTGAGTTTTGAGTATATTAATGTGCCACAAAAGAATAATTTGATAGTAATTTGTGCATTTCGTTTTATGAACAAACTTACCAATCGAACAATGGTGACAGAAGCCTAAATTAAAAAAAAAAATTGCATTCAGCCAACCATACATTTTCATCCAACGTGATTTACAGTAGGGCACACACGGGTAATAATTAAAAGTAGATGGGGCTTCGGCTAGGCGGTGTCCCGTATAGGCCTAAGCATCTTTCTCAAAGATTGTAAGTAGCCTTTGCTCATGTTACAGATTGAGCCGATACCTCTGGCTAGGTGTCGACCAGCCTGCCTATTCGGCTCTGAAGTAGGTTGCCTACAATTACCCTGCGTATGGTATATTTGTATACCTTTCCCCTATTTATCTTATGTTTTCTGTTAAAATATCCAGTAAAATCATGTTCTACTTGATAGGCAAATCTAGTGCACCTTGAGGTTAGGATGAGCAGACTGGATAAAATGGATTAGAAATTATTTCCCTTTAATCAACATTAACTGGATTATCCTTAATCCTTAACTGATCTGGTTGAAATATCATCTGAGCGCGTTTTGCAACACTGTCGTTATTACGAGTGTAATAGGCCTATGGCCATTTAGTATGGCAGTCCAGTGCAGCACACAGACAGTAAAAAATAAGCTTTTATTATCCGGAGAATTGGCATTTAGGCATTTACAATTTAGGTCAACAACCAACACATAGTGCTATTCATTTATTTATATTTTAATTAGAAGAGTTTAACATTACAGTGTAAATTTACAATAACTATTTACAATTATTTGCATTGTACTATTTTTCAATGAAGAAAAAGACAAAATATATAAATATTTGTAATCATAACCATTTCTGCATTATTTGTGTTCAGATTTACATGAACAATATTCTGATAAACCATCCTTATTTCAGTGATTTAATAGTTTCATCTTAAAAACTGTAATAGTTTGTAGTTTTTAAGATTTACTGACATCTAGTGTACATTTTAATTGTTGCACACCATCTGTGCTATGACATTATATATTAAATACTGACAAAAATCATGTTTATTTACTGTACTTATTAAAATAATGCCAATGTATGTCAACAATCAATCCCCTATTAACGTTTTTCTACAGAAAAATGTATTATATTGAGAGGATTCTGTTATCTGTATCTGTATATGTGTTAGGCTATTACTTGCACCTGTGTGCACAATGTCCTCTGTATACACACATTTCTTCACAGTATGAATTAATTATCAGAATAAATGAAAATTAGGCTGTGTAGTGAAACAGAATGAACACTGCGTGGAGCTATGAGTCCTATGTGTTTGACAGGAGAGTATGTCAAAACACCAAGACACCCTTCCAACGTCATGCTTGCATTTCACGGGAACGGCTCCTTAACCTGAGTTTTGGTCCGTTTCATCTGGTATATAAGCATCCATGTAGCAGGGTATTCATGATGACTGAAAAAATACACTCACGGCAAAACAGATGGATAGGTTAGGTAACAGAGCATAAATACTGCTGCATAAGTGCACTCTCAAAAGAAAATAGATAGTCTATACCTCTGCCAACTAGTTCAATAAATGCAGTTTATGTTGTGTGTGTGTGTGTGTGTGATATATGTTTGCCTGTGTGTAGTCATCATTAATGAAAGCAGAGATCGGCAAATCCATTAGAGAAGATTAGTATAGTGTTTC
The DNA here is from genome assembly GCA_026546735.1 of Forbesichthys agassizii. Classification (NCBI taxonomy): domain Eukaryota; kingdom Metazoa; phylum Chordata; class Actinopteri; order Percopsiformes; family Amblyopsidae; genus Forbesichthys; species Forbesichthys agassizii. The sequence continues at coordinate 3,438 of JAODLL010002756.1, read as the reverse complement.
AACCACAGACGAGATTATCCTCACAACTCATTATTCCTGTAATAAACCATCCTGCAAGGATGCGTGTGTGTGTGTGTGTGTGTGTGTGTGTGTGTGTGTCTGCCAGTGACTGTCATCTTCCTGCTTATGTTTTGTCTAGCAGAAATGACATCACTTTTTGTCATCAAGGCCAAAGGTTGCTAGGCAACTTCACTTCTGCCGAAAAAATGCCTCCCTGTCTCTCTCTCTCTCTCTCTCTCTCTCTCTCTCTCTCTCTCTCTCTCTCTCGGGCTCTCGCTCTCTCTTTCTTGTCTTTTTCCTGTCTCCCTTCCCCGACGAATCCTCATCTCTCGGGCTGTGTTGTTGTTGTGGCGTCTTAGATTGATTGGGTGATGAGTGCTAAATGGAATAGACCAAACAAAGACAATGAGGTATGAGATTAGGAAACAAGGTTGAGATAATTCTGTGCTTCAAACAAACGAACCAAAAACAAGGGCAGGGCAGTTATTATGACATCAAAGTAAGTGTCTGAACAGTCCAGTGCAGTTTCATATTGCAACACGTGACTCCACTTTGTCAGTGGAAAGACCTTTCTGAAGCACAAGGAATGGCAGCTCACCAGTGAGCAGACAGAGCAGCATGGAAGATTTAAAGGTGTTGTAAGCAATGCTGCAGAGAGATGTATTTATATTTGAACTCAACAAAACAACTCTGCCTTCAATGCCATAGGGTGCTCCCTCAAAAGCTCCGACCCCAAATTGGACAAGGCTGGGATACTGTTATGTGTGCACCACTTTGTGTTGCCATGCACTGAGCTATGGTGCAGAGCCAGGGATGTGTAAACACCTGATGTTATTTCAGCATGAGCAGAGAACATAAAGTTACAAATTACATACAACATGCTGCCTGGTCTGGTGTGTCTACTGTTTACCTCCTCATGTATGTTTGTTGCGCTGATGCACAGCAGGGGTCCTCAATATTTATGCCTGCAAAACTGATTGAGGAGCTTGAGACCTGTTATAAACCAACCTTTATTTGATTAGAGTGACAAACTCCTGATAGGACTATAATTTAAACATGTGAAATATAGGCTACATTTAGATTTATTATAGATATTTTTTTACTCAGATAATTAAACTAGTTTTATTGCTTACCTTCAAGATCCTATATAAGACCCTTGGATAGTTGTCATGGCAATATAGTTGATTGATCAGGACTATTGATCTGTAATGGAATTGCCACTGCTGTGTGTGTGTGTGTGTGTGTGAGTGTGTGCTATTCTGGAGGGGGTAAGCATGCGTGTGTGTGTGTGTGTGTGTGTGTGTGTGTGTGTGTGTGTGTGAAATAAACCATAGGATAGAACACTAGCTTGTATATTATGTTATGTGATGGTCACCATGGAAACATTCCCTCCCAGGGCCAGTGCACCCCACACTGATAATAATGTCTGGCCTAGATACTCATCTACCGATATCTCAGCTCGAATGTGTGTGTCGGTGCGCGTGCTCACGTTTGCGTGCGTGAGCGTGTGTGAGCGTGTGTGAGCGTGTGAGTGTGAGAGAGTGCATTTCAGTGACTAACGGTAACCATCATACTCGATGTGAACATACCACAGCGACAGGGCTGTGGCAAATAATGAGCCGGTGGAGGAAAAAGACGGTCTAGATGAAAACAGATGGAAGGAGTTAAAATAATTGAATGGAAGCCCAAACACTGACAGATCACGGCCCCACCCTCTACGGCCACACACCTTTTATTACAGTATAGCCTAACTTCAAGTAAAAATATTCCTGAAAGGCCTGTTTTTCTTTTTCTTTTAAGGACGAGCACTGACGTTTATGCGCGCCTCCCAGATATCTTAAACAGCGTTGCAGAAAATCACTAAATCTTGCATGGCATCACCACAGCTCACAGGGTTATTTATGATGGCTCTAGAGGGGCGTATGTCTGTCGGCTGGATGTTACAGCACAGTTCGGACGACCCCCGCCCTTTTACTCCTCCCTTTTCCACCAATAGTAGCACACACCTTCCGTGTGGGCTTTCCCTCCCTGCACCGGGGGCTTTGGAGCTCTAGTCGTCGGTCGTGGGCTAGATAACCGATGGTTAGACGGTAAGGAAATTGAAGGAGTCCCGAAGATGGGATGTGTGAACGGGGCGGACAGTCACGTGGCAACCCTCCCCCCGGTGAGTCTGAACTCTGCTACCTTGCTCCGCAGAGCGAGTCAAGCTGCGAAGGAGACGCACGGCGGAGCAGGCGATCTTCTTCAACTTACTTTTCCCGTTGATTAAAACTTTGCATCCGCTCGCCCGGAACGAGGAACGGAGGAACAGCGGCTCAGCTGGGATAATAACCAGGACTCGTTGGCAAGAGGAGAGGCGGAGAAACGACGGCTGCTAACACATGGAATATAGGGGCTCGGGGATTTCGGGGCGCACGACGGACCGGGAGTGAGTGAAAGTGGTGAATGGACTCTGTTTCCCGGTAAAGGCTGATGCCAAAGTTTCTTAATTTGTCTTTATCGTTTGTTTTCCGTTGTTTTACTTCCCTGTTGGCAGCGGGCAAAGCCCATCATAAAATGTCCACTTACATCGCTTAGTTGGTGGTGTCTGTGCCAAAGTAAGGCTGCGGGCTGAGGAGGTTGTTGTCTCATAAATGCTGTCCAGTGGCCTGCAGCTATCAGGCTTATTGTGAAATGACTGAATTTGGCTGTATTTTAAGCTTTGTCTGATCTCATTTACCTTAATCATAGATTTGCAATAGTGAAACAAATTTTTCTTGAATAATATGCACTGGTTTACAGGCGCACAGTGTGAACGTAATTACGAGAATTGTGCCGCTGGTTGAAATGAGACATGCATTGCTATACCAAATATAGCCTATAGATGAGGTTCTTTGTTGAGATATGAGCGACGACTTTCTTATATTGTGCATAAGGTACGCAACACACCGCGATGCGTTCCTATAACATAACGTAGCTTAAAAAAACATATTTTTCTGCTCTTTGAGTCATTTAATGTGTAGAATGATCTTTTTGTTCTAACGTTCAAACAGCTACGAGACAGTGACATTACTCATAATCTCGATACCGTGATGTCTTCTGTGCCTGGCAGTCCAGCCCTTCTCTGAGACTGGACCACAGGCCCTTGTAAATCGCACAAATAGCAGATTCTCCTCTCTCTCTCTCTCTCTCTCTCTCTCTCTCTCTCTCTCTCTCTCTCTCTCTCTCGCACACTTGCAATTTTTTGACTCAAAGACTCGATTCTCCCGTCTCGCCAAATTGTTGGCTATTACAACACGCACGTTCAAAACGAAGTTGCTGGAATTGGTTTGCTTGTCAGATTGTGTACCGGTCACACTGGATGTGCGTATGAAATGCTTGCCTTGGCCTCGTGATGGTGTAGGGGGGGGGGGGGGGGGGGGGGGGGGGGGGGGGGGGGGGGGGGGGGGGGGGGGGGGG
>JAODLL010002755.1:0-12172 GCA_026546735.1 Forbesichthys agassizii | reverse complement strand
TATACATACGTATATATATTATATATATATATATGTATGTTTTGTAGGCTACTTCAAAGTGAAGATAACCTGTTTTTGTTGTAACTCCATTGCCTTCCTCCCATCAGTTCCTCCCTAGCCTAGGCTACGCTTAGAGAGCGAGAGAGAGAGAGAGAGAGAGAGAGAGAGAGAGAGAGAGAGAGAGAGAGAGAGCCGGGGGGAGGGCGGTGGTCCGGGTGCATCCTAAAATGCTATGTAGGCCTATTTAGCACATTATAGCGACAGCTGGTGCGAATCCTACTGGCCATTGATCACACAATCGCGCTTGCATGCAGCTGGGAAAGGGCGCTATCCGTTGTGCTAAACCCGCCAGGGATGTTGAGTGGAGCTGTGTTCAACACCGGCTTAAACTGTTACAGCATCACAACAAAGCCCCAACTTCCAGATAGCATGCTCAATATGGATTCTGTCTGGCTGATTCATGGCGGTTGCTTGGTAACAAAGTAATTCAAAGGCACCTCATCTTTTGAATCTTATGCCATGTGGATTGGCTAATGTGATTTAAATGCTTATTATATTGTATAATGATGAAACAAATTATTTAGTTTCATAACAGGCTTTAATGTGATGGTAGAATACCTACAATAGAACAAAATAAAACAATACGACTATAATATGACATTATGTATACTCTATATAGACGTAATTGAATCTTAACAAATGTTTAGATTATCACTGTGTACATGAGTATACCTGGGCATGCATATTCATGGCCATCTCTGCTTGTGTGTATGTGCATGGCTTTGTCGGGTGAAAGGAGAGCCTTTTCTTTCACAGCTCGCTGCACAACTGCCTTTCCCCACACACGAGCTAAGATGGGAGAGGCAGCGTGCCTGAAGGAGACACCCAGGCAGCAGGGCTGGAATAAAACACACTTTAATAAGATGAAAGGCAGTAAAGCCTATATGATACACAAATGTCTTGTCATTTGAAGATGCTCAGTAATAAACAATAAACCCACCTCCGTAAAAGCAATTTTCAATAGAAAATCAGCACTACAATTACATAATGCAGATGATGGAAAGGCAATATACAGTACTTCTGCTGGTATTATTGAATGGGTCATGGCTTGAATTGCAAAATAGCTGAACGTTTGGGCCAAAGGAATATATATAGATGAGGTGGGCCCTTGAGCTATGGTGGCTGGATGTAAAACAAGCAGGTTGAAGGGCAATGGATAGGGGCCACTGAGATATTGATAGATTGAGTGTGGCAGTATTGATCAGCCTTCACTGTGAAGAGAAGGCATCAGGATGAATGTGGGTTTGGGTCATGAATGGTTACCTGGAGGTAAATGCAATATTCTACCTATCTCAGGTTGGCCACAGATAGCCAAAGTGCACATTCCATATTGACCATAATGTAGCTAGCATATTGGATGTGATGTTTTAGATGCGGGCAGCTATTGTTAGGAAAGCATAATGTTAGAAGAACCATTTTGTTTCAGAGCTGGCATCAGCCTACAGACGCTGTGATGTCACATTATTTGGACTGTAATTAGTCTGTAGATTATGTTGCTTTTCCAGGACAGTGGCTCAGAAGCAAATCCACTGGGCATGCACATGGTGGAATTGGATTGGCTGATTGATTTATGTATGTCAAATGAAGGGCAAAGAGAGACGCAAAACGAACCCAGTGCGTGCGTGTGTGCGTGTGAGTTGTCTGTAAATGTGTGTGTTTCATGTGGTGCATGGGTGTAACATGGCCTGTGATGGGGGGTGCAGGGTATTGGATCAGACACAGACAAATGGAGCGAAAGAGACAGAGAGAACTAACGCAGACATATGTGCCTGCTGACCTCACCTCTTTTCCCAACCAATCAATACAGGGAAATTACTGTTTGTGTGTAGATGTGTTGGTAAGAGGGAGCAGTGCAATGTGTGGATTTGTTGGTAAGAGGGAGCAGTGCAACGTGTGGATGTGACTCACTATGAATATCAAAAACTTAGTGATGAGCTTTATTGGCTGTGCCTTTAAAGCCTGTCCCTTTAATATTATACATTTTATTTTACACAGCCAGTCCTCTCTATTGTTGCAATAAAGCAATGTTAACAATGTTTAAATAAATAATAATAATAATAATAATAATAATAATAATTTTTTCGTGCTGTCAGAATTTAATTGCGATTAATCATAAGTAATCACACGCTTTATATAATTACATCATGTTATTACATTTTTTAATAAAATACAAACATTTGTATAAAGCTATCATCTTGTTATAAAAATAAACCACTTACATTACACTTAAATAAAGCGTGCGATTAATCGCGATTCATCACGATAAAATCCAGACAGCAGTGATTTTAGATAATTTATTCCATCCAGGTTGAATATTGCAACAATATTTACGACATAGGCCTACACTGAATTGCTAGCTAGCTTGAATATTGCTTTTGCCCTCGGCCGAGGACTCCACAATGTTCATTTTAATCCAAGTCAAGCCCAGATGTGTTAACACAGGCTTTGCCTTCAATAACAGATTTGGAATTGGTATACCCTGCCGTGCATTGAAAAATCCCTTCACATCTTCAGACGATTAGTGCCAGGGGGCACACACACTTTCAGATGCCCAGCATGGCATTACTCTAAAGTGCATTAAAAACCATTTTACCTGAGCATTTGCCTTCCCTGATCCCTTACAATAACTGACAGCGTGAAAGCAAAGTGCCTGCAGCAACAAAGACGCTTGCTAGTCTTTCAGTCTGAACAATATACTGGAATCCATAATGGTAGCACGCCAGTAAAACAGACCATCTCACGTCATTAGGCATTAGCCTTCCCAAATAAATATGCCGAGTCAGAGACATGTATCATGTGTGTGAGAATATATTCTATCACATTTATTCTGATGCTGTTCATCTACACTTTTGGGGTTTTATTTAGCAACAAAGCGTGGTCTTAAATATTTTACACACTACAACCCAGCTGCTAAATGGATAGGACTACATTATTATCTCAATTATATATTTCCTTATTTTTTTTAATTTGACCAGATTGTTAACTACAGTAAGCTATTATTGTGTCCTGGGTCATATTTGTTGGCTTTGCACTGTACAGTAGATGTGCTCAGGACATAACCCTGTCTTGCTATGTTCAGCGGCTGTTTTAAGAGTTATTGTGGGTCAGCTGTGTTTTGGCCCCAATCCAAACAGCATCTCATGGGCTCCTAAAGCAAACGTTCCGGGTTATCCGAGGTCAGAATGCCCTCAGACATCAACACATAGAACCCACTTTCCACACAGCATGGCATTCTTTTATGTGCTGAAGCCAAGTGAGGAAGCTAAGTGTGCAAAGTGTAATACGCACGTGTGTGTCATGTGAACCATCTGTTCTTTTGTCAGGTTTTTTCTGTTAGCTGCTATGTGTCAACTGACTGTCTGTCATTCAGGTAATTGGTCATTGTCACTATTTGTTTTGTTTACCTTTCACTGTGACCTTCAACAGATTCTCCCCATGCACTCTTTCTATGTGCACAAATGATATTAGCGCAGATAGTTGTTTATATGCTATTAACACCTTGGATGACTGAATTAATTTGATATTCTATAACTTTATACTGCGTTGCACTGCCTTAGATAGGCAGATATAAAGTTAAAAGCAATTAACACGTGCAATAAGTAAATGTTATGTCACTCCCTAAAAATAACAAGTAACTTCAATAAACAATCTGTGAGGCAGTTAATAGTCTATCAGTTCTCTGTAGACATTTGTGGGGGAAGAAATACATAAAAACCTTATATTGGTTTTTGCTGCTTCTATCTTCTGCAAATATTCAATAATATAATACCCCCCAGAGTTATTATATCTGTTCTATTTCTATTTGTCTCAATAAAGCATACGTTATGTGTTACAGCACCAAGTTTTATAGAATATTCTAGAATGCACCAATAAGCAAGGCGTGGGTGAGGACGGTGGTATTGGTGATATAGTACATATTGAGGCAGCAGGCAGAGCTTATGGGAGCTATTATGATCGACCAGTTCTAGGTGTGTGACTAGGTGATGGCCTGGCAAGGGAAAATCAATACTATAGCAGCGCCGCAAGGCTTTCCATTACATTGCATTAATTAATCTGTGACTGGACACAGGAAAAGGTAAGCACACTAGAAGGTACAGAGACATCCCCGTATGAGTGGAAATATCTTCAACAAAAGAGTAGTCATAAGAGCTCACAGTAGGATCATTTTAAAAGTACACTTTTCGATTTGCGTCTGGGATGACTCTTGTGGAACATTGAGAATGTTCCAGTAACAAACAAGTGAAAGGGTCTTCTGGTGTGCTAAGCTCTGCTAGGTTGGTGGGAAGCATACTGCTGTGTCTACATATGCACTGTGCACCTCAGCCAATCGATCCTAAAGAGGCACCCTGTATTTCACCCGTTCAGTGTTTTATTCCTATTATTTCTTATCTTGAATACATATGTTGTTTCACTCCCATCTGCTACGACTGCTTTGGATGTAAATGTATAAATGTGTATTTTTACATTTAATTCTCAGCTCTCTTAGATCACAAACTATGTATCTCTACATACACGTGGCTGTGTAGACCATGCATGCACAAGACCAATAATAAATAAAATAAAAAGAAATAAAAAGAAATAGAAAGCAAATTACTTACCTGGTGCTATATGGGTCAAATACACATTCAGACATGCAATATTAGCATTTGTGCATTTTGCACAAAATTGAGTTTCGAGAAGTTAACTCAGTAATGTTTGTTATCAATTGTAAAATAAATGTACACTCACTATATGGATAGAAACAACAGAATAGATGCATAATTGCATGATGCATGATTACTATGGATACTATAGATCAGCTCCAGTAAAATAAATGAGATTTGATTGGCATTTTCACTCTAAAATGTTAATTGAAGCCTTTAGAACTCAAATGTTTTATAATTTATTAAGTGATGTTACCTGCAAGCCTTTCTTTCTGCATTTCATGCATTCAGAATGTGTCCTGATTGGGCCCAGACACAGTAGTGTCATGTTGAGGTGGGACAACTGTCCCACATCAGGACAGTAATCCCACAGGGTTATGCATGCTATGCATTATTTGAGCTGAAACAATGCATAACCTGCTACCATGTAATTTCGCTCTGTGTTCTTCCTATTTGTTATCATTACAATAGGTGTTGGTGAGTATCTGAACCTGGCCTTGGACATAATTGGCCTTTTCTTTAATCAACTTGTCCAGCAGAGCTACCGTGACCTGGAAAAACAGCGCAGTTAACCTGGAAATACATATGTGATCAGGTGGGTGCACATACCCCTAATTCCTATTCATAGCTATAATGAATACAATACCATGTGGTCAACACTTCCTTCGCACGACCTGAAAAGCAGATTATTATAATTCTTATTTCCTAGTTATTCTGATTTCCTAGTTAAAGTATATGTCCACCACTAATACCCAAAGACCATTTTGATTCCAATAGATTTCCAAAAAATGAGTATGCTCAATTACAAGAAATACATTTGTTCCCTCCCACGATGTGAAATGACAGGTTGCAGTAATAAAAATATTATAAAATGTTTATTATTTCCTATGAAGATGAGTTTATAAAGTAAATTCCACACATTTGTCATGTTAATATTTTATCCAACAATATGGCACCATTACTTTTGATAACTTGATAACCAGATAAAATACCAGGGCTGTGGCTATGATTTTATTTCTACAAATTATGGGGAGGTAAGGTGTCTTCAATAGATAAACCATAAAATATTTATCACTGTATATTAACATTCCCAATAGAAGAATTAGCCATGCCAGTTAAACGATACGGTAGTGAGTTTGGGTGCAAACTAAAACAAAATATACACTCCACTGACATTGTCAGACAGCACTGTAAAATCCTGGCAGATACTTATGTCAAGGAAGCACAACTGGTTTCCACTTGGAAGCAATACTGTGGTAGACAACTGATGAATCACAAAGCAAAAGAGAGAAACGGGCTATGAAATGTATGCACGGGTGAACTCACATACATCTTGCACCATCTTATCATGTCTCCTTACCCAGTGTCTCTCCGGGGATATGTGTTCCCCTTCTGTCTTGCCGTGTCCCTGTACTCTGTTAAGTGCTAATATGTTTAAATGTTTAGTGCTGCTGCGTAGCAGAGGAGGAGCGAGAGGAGGCTTTCTACCATGGCTAAAATGAACGCCCTGTTTGTCCTTTCACCCAGGAGTCACCTTTCTCAGAGAGCCACGCCTCCCCATGGTTGCTACCCCACAGTGCAGGTCAACAGTGTTACGGTTTGACAGTCTCACTCCCTCTCACAGTTCAGTCACTCACCGGAACAAAAAAAAGGTTCAGACAGATTTGCACATGTACGGCTCCACAAGAGGTCTTTCCCGGCGTGTATTCTGAAAGAACGTCACCCATTATTAAGCAGAATTTCAAAATAGAAATTCAATAGCTAGAAGTCGGCGTACGAGTGAGTACACAGGCACAAAAGGGATAAGGAGTTCAGGCTGTACTGTCTCGAGGTGACCTGTGAGTCTTTGGGTACATGGTCTTTCATTTCAATACTGTAAACTTGTTGAGTCTCTTGTTTCGTTGTAGTTGTGTACACATACATCACTGTGCTGCATTCAAGTAGTAATGAACCTTGAGACCATCAGCAGCTTTCTTTCCCTTCTGTTCTTTTGTTGATTGAGATAAAAACAATCCCTTGTCTTAATAAAATACGGGTTTTCTCAACAACAAATTGCCAGTGGAAATAAATAACAGATTTTGAGATACTAAGATTCAGAGATAAAAGCAACAAACAAAACAAAATTGCAATGCATGACTGAACCAATGAACAAATAACATGTATATTTTCAAAAGGCTTTAAACAGTCCAGTTGGTTTCAAAGTAAATTATCTACAGGGCTAGGATGCATTTCATTCAATGCAACATTACAATACTGAATGTACATGAATCATTACTGTAGTTATCAAGGCTGTCTGTCCTTGGTGCAACCATCACCCTGCCAACTACTGGATAAGATACAGTAATAACAAGTCTACTTTAAGACAATTGGTCAAACGGCTAAGGGCCATTTGAGATAGAACACTTCACAGCTTTACAAAGCCCTTTCCTTGGGTAGGCGGTTGGGCATGTTAATATTAAAGTTGAGGCATTTGGAGGAGTGATTTCACACGACTACATATGTGGCCAATGATCAGGAACTGGGTACTTAAGATGTCTGTCTCATACCGTTGTGAACTTGCTGCATAACTTACTCCGATGTCTACGTTTTGTAAATAAAGGACTGTTCTGAAAATACAGCTTTTTCTTTCCCCATATGGAGGGACACAACAGGAGCAGGGATGCAAATGCGCCCAGATCATTGCTAAAGTGTTGAAGAAACACTCCCAAGAGGACAAACACCTGGGGGCATCGCTCCTGCTGCTGGAAGCAGCAAGCTGTTCCCCTCCCGTATCGGACACAATTAATCAGACAGTTCCGGAGCAGTGAGCAGCAGGTTATTTGGAATGGGAGACCAGAAGAAGGCACAGAGGGGTGCTTCAGAAGAGCCCATGCGAAGGGAAATTGTGCATCTATACAGTAACAGTGTGAATGGGAAGTGGTTTATCATGTGTAACAGTAGTCTATATCTGGGATTCCTCCTTCTCTGTAGCCTCGGTTAGTGCCATATCCTGTATTAGACACATGGTTGGCACCTTTGTTGTACAGGCCAGTGCCGTTGGAAGGGAATATCGTATGGATGATGTAATCCTCCCGGAGGGGTTTGGGTTGCAGGGGTTGGCATGTGGCCAAAGGTGTCATCTGGAAGCCTGGACTACGGATCTCCAGGATGGTATTGTCTTTCTTGGTGCCAGATTCAATATAATCATCATAATTCTTGCTTTTCCGGGAGCTGCTGCGAGTGTAGTGGTCACGGGAGGATATATGTCCAGTCCTGTGTCCATACCAGCAGAAAATAGCAAATATGAGAGCCAATGAGACGATGGCCGTAGCCCCGCCGATGATCCCCGCCAGGGGAAGAGTAGTCATGCGATGCGAGCCCTCCTCTTCTTTCTGGTTCCCGTCCGTCAGGCTGAGGTCCGTCGTTTCAGCTTTAGCACAAACCAGAGCCTCGTCCGAGTCGGTCTCGGCAGACATGCCGCCCCTCCCCACCGAGCTGGAGGTCAGGGGCACCATGCAGATGATGTAGCCGGAGCCAGGCTGCAGGGAGGTCAGCAGGTATTCCCGGCGGTCCCCTCGCACCAGGGTCTCCGTGATGGAGCCCATGGCATTGCCGGTGCCCAGACGGAGCCAGCTCAGCCTAAAGGACGAGGAAGGCTGGGCCACGCTCCACGTCACCCTGACGCTGTCGTGGGAGAGAGGCTTGACGTTGAGAGCCAGGCTCTTCCCCACGCCGCTGCTGCCCAGGGTGTAGTCCAAGCCCGAGTCTGGCAGCCCCAGGCCAGGTCTCTTGGAGCGCAGGGTGAAGAGAGAGCCCTGTGGGGGAGAGAGAGTGGTGGAGCTATCCACCGCCCCGACTCCGCTTACCCTGTCTCGGCTGCCCACGGTCCTCACGACCTCACAGTCTTCCATCTGGGTGCCCAGGTCTTTCAGAGCCATGTCGCGGACCCTCTCAGGTCCGTGGCAAGTGAGCCCCCTGACAGTGATGGCGTTTCCCCGGCTGTGCAGCCAGTCGTGGAGCCAGCGCAGGTTACAGCCGCAGTGCCAGGGGTTCCCACGTACCAGCAGCTGCCCGATGTTGTCCAGGTCTTTGAACAGGCCCCTGGGCAGGGTGGTCAGGTTATTGCCAGACAGATCCAGCCTCTGCAGCCTGCGCATGCCATCCAGGGCGCCGCGGGGCACATGCGTCAGCGCGTTGTCCTGCAGGGACAGCCGCTGCAGATGAGCAGTGGGCAGGTTGATGGGCGGGGTCTGCAGAGAGTTCCGCACCAGGGACAGCTCAGTCAGATTGGCCAGGCGGGAGAAGGTGTCGTCGGCGATGCGCTGGTTCGCCAGGAGGTTCCCGTCGAGGACGAGGCACCTGAGGGAGGACAGGCCGCGGAAGGCGTGGGTTGGAATGGTGGAGATGCGGTTGTCGTCCAGGCGGAGCTCCTCCAGCGAGGCGGGCAGCCCCGAGGGAATGCTCGACAGGTGGTTGCGCGAGAGGAACAGCAAGCGCAAGCGCGGGTTGTCGGCGAACGCCTGGTCCTCGATGCTAACGGTGGACACGGAGTTGTCGTCCAGGTGGAGCTTTTCAAGCAGGGGCATGCGGGCCAGGGCACTTCGCGGAATAGTGCGGATGTTGTTGTCCTGTAGGTGGAGCTCTCGCAGGGATGGCGGGAGGTGGACGGGGAACTCATCCAGCTCATTGTCATAGAGATAGACCACGCGCACGGCCAGGTGGTGCTCCAATGATGTGGGCAGGCCGGGGTTGTTGATGTGGTTGTTCTGCAGGTACAGGACAGAGGCTGTAGGGGGCAGTGGTGGGATTGAGTTCAGGCCGCGGTCGTTACAGTAGATGAAGTCCTCGTCACACCTGCATACTGACGGGCATGTTATGTCCATGTCCCCGATGTAGCCTTGTATTGTGGCTGCAGCAAACTGCAGCACGTCCACCCAGAGCGTCGTGCAAAGAGACAGGAGGAAAAGCCACGGCCGAAGTTCAGAGACACCTACGGGTGCCATGATTGAGAATGTGCACGGCTAACTCTCTGCAGTCTGTAAATCCAACAATGAGCTGTGAGCCTGTAAGTGTCAACCTGCGAAGAAAAGAATAAATATTTGAGACAGATAATCTAAGTCTATAGATAACCACTGTAACACAGTGAAATATCACAGAGGAAGATCGAACATTAGATACTGTAGTAGATTTTTTTCTTTTATGTAATAGGTCTACTAGACTTGTGAGGAAAATGTATTTCTTATTGACTAAGAGATGGCATAACATTAAGTGCAGTAGGGAAAATGTTCAGTGTCCTCCTGTACTAGTGACAACGTGGGCCCAGTGCGTTTCACAGTAGCCAAGGCTATTCGTCAAACTGCTAAGACCCACACATCAGTAAAGATTGTCAGGGAATTTATTGATTTCCCTATAAATCTTAGTGCGACCTGTTAGAACCGAGCTGCTTTAATGCAGATTACAGTGTTTCCCAGAGGCTTTGGCTAGACAGTACAATAATTAACAACATGATTAAGAGGTCAGCTGTGTCAGATTTGTTGATCAATCAATAACACATTTAACATGAATTATATTAACATTATATATAGCATTAGTATTATAACATTACAGCATTGTTATCTTGTGAAAGAATACATTTGATAAAAATGGTGCGCTTAATATCTCTGTTATGATGTCATACATTTTTACATTTTCATGTTTTTTTATTAGCATGCCCTAAGCTAAACAAATATTCTAATCAAATAATTAAACTGGGAAAAATGATGATGCAATTTTATGTTTTGCCAGAGGGCAGGATATGGTATTAAATCAAGCTAACCTCATACATTCTAGTTTACATAAGATAATTCTTCTACCTACTGTATGGTTGTACAGAATAAATAAAGATATAATGACTCACAATAAAGTGAGTGTACTTTTCACAAGACAGTCTATATTTATTTTTAAAAAATCTACAAGAAAAATAAATTCTAGATATTTTTGACATTAATGCCCTTTCTCTCTGCTAATGAAAATCATTTTCAATGCCACATTTGGCTAGCCTGGTTTGGCAAGCTCCATGATTTGTTATTCTGCGAATATCAATGTGAAGCTCTGAAATTCAAAATTACTTAGTCAAATGCAGTCCCAATAGATGACAATCTAATTGTTAGCAGGTCAGATGATTTGATCCCCTTCAACCAAGCAGAACAAAAAGGAAAAAATGTTAAACACATATTGGTGCCAGCTGAACTACTCAGCTGGACTACCCACGATGATGGCTCTGCAGCCGGCTAAGAACGTTGTGAACTGAGACTGCAGATTGACAAGGTAAACCAGGATTGTGTTACCGGGCTAATAGTAACAATGAACTGGTCATCACCATTAATCAATACAGATTTTATTGGTAATTTGCTTGGGTTCACAAATACAGATATAGATAAACATTTTGACCATCAAATTTCGTAATCTTTAATCAAACTCTTGACCCGGTGACTGATTGTAAAATTGACAAATAATATAATTCCGGAGTTAAAACTAATTAATGTGGCATGTGTTAGTAGACACACACAGAGCTGCAAAATGAATGTGCTTTGAGTCTCAGGAGCTCTGCCAATAAGACCACAGAGTATTTGGGTCAGCCCTTTCAGAAGGCAGAGTAGTGGCAGGGTGAGATTGATGTGATGCAAAGAGGGATTAGCAGAGCATATTGAATTGTGATTCTGTGCATTAACATTTAACCCACTTTAATTCTGCCCAGTGGTCATTTGGTTTCCCATATAAGAGTGTGTGTATAATCACAATACAATGGCATCATTCACTAGTCACTGCACAAGACGTGGCTGTGTTTGTAAGCACAAAGACTACTGCATGTTACATATACACATATATACACACACACACATATATATATATATATATATATATATATATGTGTGTGTGTGTGTGTGTGTTAGAGCTGCACTTTAGCTCTCGTCAAGCTGTTGCAGCATGATATCCTGTATGTTTGGCAGTTCAACTAAATTATGGCATTTCTGCTAATGTGCCTGCCATGACCATTTTCTGCCATGAAGAGAACAACTGACATGGCTGGAGCTCCATTACTCCTTTGATAATACACATTTGTCACCTATAAGGGCATGGGTTTATAAATATCCACATTATGAGCCTACGCGTGCACGGTGAGGGAGGTGGGTCTTTGAATTCCCCTATGGCCAAAGGTGCATTCTGGAAGTCTTCTGATTAAGACTTTGGGGTTGCAATAAACGCAACATGTTGTGTATTCATATCCTGCACATTGATGTACACTAATGTGCACTAAAGATTAAAAACTGAAAATGTACAATAACAAAAATCATACCTATCTACCTACCACAACACCTACCATTCAACTAAATGAAAGGCATAGTTTTGCCCAAAGGAAACTGGAGTTACTGTACTGCACTGTGAATGTTTACATGTTATGTTCAATTAAACCATGGCAACATCTAATGTTTGTGTAGTATTATTTTCAG
>JAODLL010002754.1:0-12173 GCA_026546735.1 Forbesichthys agassizii | reverse complement strand
ATTTTCTCTACATAAACACAAGCTAAAATCATCCTGGGCCGAAAATCCCACAACCATAATATATTATGTTCAACACTGTATCTCAAACATTACCTGGAATCATAATAAGGGCAGCCTCTACGTCTGACTCAGGTCGTGAACAAATCGGGCAGAAGACGACGACCACTTCACACTCCTGGCTGATATCGGTGTGCACCACCTGCAGTTCGCCCCGGCTATTCACACGGCCCAACAGCGTCTGGTGGGAGCCGTGTGATTCACCGCTGATGACAGACAGGACCTTCACTGTGGCCAGAGCTAGAACGGTCGGGACACACATTTTCCAAACTTGAGTTGTATGGCAAGAGCGTTACAAAGCATTAAGTTGGTCTGTATTCACAGTGAAACGTTAAGTCTAAGTGTTCACTTACAGTATACGTCAAAAACAGCATTTAAAAACGCTTACTTCTTTTTGAATAAAATAAACAAAATTTTATTTATTTGTTCTGACAAGGAATATAATAAGCTTGATGTTTAGCAACAAAATATAGATAATAGGGTATTTTGCTTAATGTTGTATATGTTATTAACCATGTTGTATACAGTATGTTATTAGGTGGATTAAAATGTATTCTAAAATATGATTCTGATTAAGGCTTCCAATATTATGGAATTGACAAGGAGTGTAGGCATGACTTTAAACATAACGTACTGCAGTGCAATATGTTCTAAAGTACACAGACCTCTGAGGGGCACCCTTCAAAATATGTTTTCATTTTAGAAGGAATTTCACATTTTAATTTATGTTTATGTTATATCATATTTCTAATGTTCAGGGAACCAAAAGTTTAGATTAGTCAGTTAAGTTTTGTTGGTACATTTGACCTTTCTCAGATGTTCCTGTGGCTCCAACATGTCTTGAAGGTCTTGACGGTGAAAGTGATGTTGTGGTATGATCCAAACCAGTCGTAATGCCGCGACCATGATTCCCTATGGGGAAAAAACAAACAATAAACTATAACCAACTCAATCAGACTTATCATCACCATTCCCATACAATTATTGTGCTAATAGAACATATTCACCTTGCATTTCTGTAGAAATACCAGTATCTGCCAGGTGCACAAAAGACTCTCCACCAAACATGTCCACAGAACCTAAAGGACGTTACATGAAGCTAGAGTAAAATATAAAGACAACTAATGCATGTAACCTACACAGAGGAAAGACTTGGCTAACACAAAAAATCTCTTAGACAACTACAAATTATACAGAATGCTCCCCACATATTTGTCAGATATGATCATAAATTACCAACCGTTTCTTAGGTCATCTGGTACTGTTGGGCTTCTAGTTGTTCCTCGAGCCAGACCTAAATAAGTGAAGAAGCATTTAGTATTTACACAACATACAAATGTAAAAACTTCTAGAACAACAGTAACTTGCTCCTACTTTGTCTTTTCAGTTGCTTTTCAGTCAATAGTCTTAGTGGAGCTTTAAAGAACATACATTTTTTGCTGTTCATTGTTCCCTTTCGTTTATGGTTTTTGGTATGGTTTTATGGTTGTACATAGTGATGTGATCCATTTCAGATGATACAAATTGTATATGTATGTGTGTGTTTGTGACTCATATGCGTGTGTGTATGCATGTGTGTACAGTGTGTGTGTGTATATTTATACACTGTATACAGATGTGGACAAAATAGTTGTTTCAGCTCCTTCCACAAATGTTCAATAGGATTTAGATCAGGGCTCATAGAAGGCCACTTCAGAATAGTCCAATGTTAACTCTTAGCCATTCTTTGGTGTTTTAGATGTGTGTTTTGGGTCATTATCCTGTTGGAAGACCCATGACCTGCGACTGAGACCAAGCTCCCTGATACTGGGCAGCACATATCACTCCAGAAAAAAATCAGAAAAGATGCCATAACATCACATGAAGGATTTTATTGATGTTCGATCAATATACAGTACCTGATGTTATTGCAGGCAATGGGCGAGATGCAGCCAGACTATTTCCGCTAGGAGCCACACAATTATCTGTTTCTGTAGAATCAATATCACAGAGAGAATAGAAACCTTAATCAATATTTCTACAAATCATACAAAAATGAGTTGTACATTGTAATTGTTATCAACAGACAATTAGCTCTGTTATTTAGGGTAAAATAACATCTCAGTATTAATTATGTTATATTATATACCATATTGAAGGTAGTATTGAATAACTCTGGTGTCTAGATTATAATCTAAATACTTTCTTTTAAGAAATAAAAAGAGAAGTTAAAGAATAAAATTAAAAGAAATGTTTCTCACCCTTTTCATTTTTATTCTTGGTGATTCCATCGAGCAGAGTAATATGGGCCTCAATGAACTGACTGACTTTTTCTATTTGGGTCTTCAAGTCCCTAAGGATCAAGAGGTACTCACTCAGGGCCCCATTCCCTGTTAGTGCAGCTGGAGATAACATAGGTTAAACAAATGGGTTGTTGTTAGGGCGATATGGACCAAAAATAATATCCAGATATATTTATGTTGAACACCGATACACGATGTATATCTGTATTTTCTATAAAGTGGGCTAAATCCTTCAGGCATAGAGAAAAAACAGGAAACCCGACAGAAATGTGATATTTAACATTTCTAGCGACATTCATTGACATATGTGAGCTTCTCTGGTGGTCACTCGCTCCTGACTCCACTGCTCAGGCCAAGTGCAGGCAGGCATGGAGGGAGAGACTAATGAATCGAAAAAGTAATGAATAAATGCATAATATAATTATATCGATATAAACTATATTGTCTAATCTTATATCTCTTGAAAAAATGATGATATTCCGGTTCCAGCCCTAGTTGTTGTACTGTAGCCCTTGACAGATCTAGGCGGTTTGTGTTAGTATACAGAGTATGCAATATCCAATAAGCAGAGCCACACATTTATATTGGATTTAAATGTATGTGGAAAAGAGATTATAATCTTAACGAGTCTTTAACCTGGTACATATTGGACCTTACAAGTATAATACTTCAACAAAAATAGCCTGAAGGAACTGTAAAAGTAAAAATAACTGCATAGCAAGGTTTTTATACACACCCTTCAAAGATTCTGATGGGAGAAAGCCCTTCAGTTCATTTAAAACCACATTTATTGGTTTCTACAAGACAAAATTGCAAACAGACAGTAAAGACATTAGTCGACTGTTAATTACGATATTATCTTCTACACAGCGAACTATGTACATACATAAAATTACATACATAAACTTTATCTTTCCACCTGCAACATAAATATGGTATATTATAGACATATGGTATATTAGTTTACCTGTCTGTGGATTATGTGATCAATGGTTTTTCTTAATTTGAGTTTTTTTACACCAGGAAACAGCTCGTTTAAATCTTCTCTCGTCAGGGATTGGATGTCAGAGTTACTGCGACAATCTGCCTCTGGAAAATGTTAAATTCACCATAAACAATTAAAATGTCCTGCATATGATTGAAAAGTTTCATATTTGCAATGGTCTCTTTTATGCATAGCTTGGTATGCACACAACCATTGTTCTGGGCCTACAGTATGTAGGCCTTACACAATCATTGTGTCAAGTGATCATCCATTTCACTATGGCACTTGGTTAGCTAGGGAGGCCATCTAGTGGCCAAATAATATTTTTTCTGGATATAATCAATACTGCCCTAGTAGGCCTAGCTAGTCTACTATGTGTGTTGTCTATAGTTTTACTTTCACATGACCTAAAAACTGCATTTTGGATCCATAAGACTCTTTTCTTATCGTCAACGTTTTATTGTAGCTGTAGGTAGGCTACAACTGTTAATATGCAGCATTCTATTTAACTTGACTAAATGATAGGCACGTCAAACTTTACTGAACTGTTCAGGGTAGGCGAATATGTACGTTAACAAAACCTGTGTAGTCTACTTACGTTCTAGCGTTTTAGCCGCTCCTGCGTCAAAGCGTTTAATCTCCTCTAGCAATGACATGGCGAGACTTGGAGAGGGAAAGAATGGAACAGTAGAAAAGAAACAATGGAAACACAGACCTCCTCCACTTAAAAAACACTTTACAAACAGATAAACCAGTAACCAACAGCGACAAATAGTCATTAGTGACATATCAAATTGGCTATAGCCTACCAAAGTCTATGTAAATATTAAATACTGTAATATGTATACCCACCACTATCTGTCACCACACGGAATTGAAAGTGAAAGTTGTAAAGGAAAAGGCAGTATGAATCGCGCAATGATGACTCTGCTGCCTTCAACGTCTGTGTGTAGTATCATACAGACGTCAGTAGAGTGTGCTCAAATCTAAGAGATTCTAAAAATGGCCTATATATATTTTAATATGAGAGCAAAATGCAAAATACTTTCCTTGGGAGAGAGGTTACTGACTGCTGAAAGTTACAATGCACACCATTTGCTGACGCTTCCAGCCTCCTTCGCTTGTTTACTTTGACAGCGGTGTCATTTCACATTCTTTCCACTTTTTCTGTAACGATTGTTTTAAATGTGCTCAGTCGGCCTTAGTTTCAATTTAAAAAGATATAAAGTGTGTCCATTTTTATTGGCCCCAATTTCCAAAATTAGATCGGAATAGAGTTTAACGATACAAATACAGTAGGCTATATGCATAGATTTTTTTACTCCGTGGAACTCATGCAATGGAAATGCTAGTTATTATTAGATATACCCAACTTGCAATGTCACAACATAAACTATGTAATCCACTCTTTAATTTTTGCCTATTCAAGGTTATGTAGAATGCAATGTGTTTATAAAAGAAACAAATTAAATCTGCCACTGTTCAAGTTGTCGAAATTGCTATATGATATTGATATCCCACTGACAAGTGCATGCTAATAAAAGTATTTCTTGTCATATTTGCAGTGGGCATGCCAAAACCTTTTGGTCCCGTGAGGCTGTCTGTCTGTTTTGGTTTAGTTGCTGAGTACGAATTCCTCTGCAAACTGTCTAGCTGGATGTTTATGAAACAGGTAGCAGCTTCACAATGTGCTGTCAACCTCAAAGCTATTTGAAAGCTGTGATGTCTAGAAAGGCAGAGCACCTGGTTTACATCCTTGAACGAGAAAATAAGCAGCCTTTCTCTGATATGCTAAGCAGTCTGGGCTCTAAAATGCATCTTGGGAATTTATGAGAATTTTAGTAACCTTTAATAATCTTTCTCTTTATAATAATCTATTCTATTGTCTCTTGTTGTTTTCTGCTGGCCTCTTCTGATGGTCTGTGTTTCTATGAATCACTACTTTCGATAGTACTGTAGGAACATAGGAATTAGCTTTAGGTGTTGCACAGTCCACAACTCAACTTTAAAACGTCCCTGAGGAGAAAAGGTTCCTTAAACGTAAATCTCCGTGAATACCAACATTGTAAAGTTAACGTAAAGTTTTCTGCTTTAGAGTGCCTTTAGCCCATGTTTCATTTCCATACTTTTGCCCATACGTTAGGCACCCACCTGTCAGATGAGTGAAGCATTCTGGGAGATGTAGACCTATAAAACCTACAGTAAGTGAACTGCACAGTTTGTCAAACCCGATATTCTCACACTTCTAGTAGTTTTAACAGGGAACTACTTATAATGGCAAACAGCACAGAGAAAACGTCAAAAAGAATATAACTCACTACATCGCACAACGTTTTTGTTATTGTTGTTGATGTTCCATCAGTGATGAATGAGTGGTTGTCGGACAATGTGATCTCATGCAATCAACCAAACAGAGCATGCCTGCGTGTGTGCGTGCGTGCGTGCGTGCGTGTCATTCAGTAAGGCTCAGTCTCTCATGTTGAGTGATGGAGGCAGAGAGGAGACAGAGAAAATATTATGTATGTATGCATGCCATGCATTATGTATACCTGTAGCATTTACACCTGCGTGGTAAAACAGGGAGGGAGGGAGGGAGAGAGAGAGAGAGAAACACAGATAAACAGAGGGGAGAGAGGTGAAAGTACCAGACCGGAGGATTCAAACAAAAAGAGATGGAGAGTGAAGGAGGAGAGATACTGTCATTGTGCTTCATTCCCAGGCCCTTGGTTGGACCTGCAGATTGTTGCAACAGTAGTCTCCTACACCAGGGGTTTCCAACCCTTTTTGTGCCAGGACCCACCTAGAGAGGACTAATCTATTTAGAAACCCATCAAACACCAAGTAGACTATCGGTAATGTAAATTTCAAAAACCTATCCATTTTAGCTAATGCTATACGTGTGTGCCAAATATTTTTGTGCGGAGCGCTCCAGAATCTACGGTGTGCACGCGGCTAAATAGGATGTCATCCAATCAGGAACAAAATGGCTTTCATGCCGCAATCTTACGCACGGCCAATGAGTGGAACAACATGATAGTATAGAGCGGAAGCCTTTCATTGGTATTCTTAAATATTAATATAATTACAATCTTTTTTGTCAGACCTCCAACACTAACCACTTTAACATGCTATATGCTATACTGTACATGTGTGAATCCAAACATCGAACTATTTAAATGATATAGCATTACAATACCTACCATTACAAATAACTTTTATGCACTATAGGCTGTTGTTGGCCCGGTTTAATAAGCAACACAATTGTATATGCTATAGGGGGTCCCTTTGACGTGTTTATAGCCAAGAATATGGCCAATATCTTGGCCTGAAATATATTGAAGACCTCTGTTGTAATGCATGTCTGATTTGTCAAAGCTGCTGTATGACTTTTAGAAGGAAAGAAGACATCGCATAAGTCCCCCACAAAGGGATTTGTGTCGTGTGTACGGCCCGCCAACCACTTCAAATTGCAGCGATAAGATCACACCATTTTGCAGAAGCTATATCCTTGCCCATTTTAATGTGTAGTGAATGTGCAAACTGCATGCACTTCCTTCCAGGGGAATTCCCTTCCCGAAAAGTGAAATTATAGATATTCTTCTGGAAGCTTGGCCTCAGCCTGAATGTGTTAAGCACAGTCTTCCCTTCCAGTCATGTCACATGATCTTGTACTGTTCACGTCTTCCCTTCTGCCTCTGGATCTAATTCAGTGGTGTCAGCACCCAAGAGAATGTCTCCTCGCTTGTTCATACTGCAGACCGAAGAAGCAGGGAAAATACCCCCCCCCCTTCATTCTCTTGACAAAATAATATTGCGGAAGGATCCCGTCAACTGTTATGTATCCTAACCTGATCCCAACACACACGATCTCAAAAGCAAATAGCATTCAGAACATAGTCCATTAAACATAACCATTAATCCACGGAAGGGAGGGTGGGGATGGTGATGTCCTTCTCATGTTCTCGGAGCAGACTGCCTTCTCATTAAGCCCCCCGTGTGACGGCAAGGAAGAAACTACAAAGTTATAGCGCTGTGAGAATCCCATATTCTTTCAGTGAATAATGGATATCCTCTGCTGATTAAAATAAACACGAATGTCTCCATTCTGTTCTTGAGTTATGTAATGCAGGGTCTGCATGAGTCAAACGTCTCCCTTGCACCAGAGTTTGAGGCGGTTGTGTAACAGTCAAAATGGTAAGTTAAAAGACCTTGAGGCCATTGTCGTTATTCCTCCTTTGAGCACGCAGCATTGCATTGCTCTTAGGCTGGCATGACTTCAACACAGCTGCTGCTATATTATATAAAAGTGGATAATTGTCATTCTCTGTCTCCCACACACACACACACACACACTTGTCCAAATTGAATGAATAATGAGGGCTTATGGCTTGGTGTTTTGTTTGACAGTTTAGCCTGTAATAATTGGCTGGTGCCAATATGCTTCGTTACTCCTCTGGTAGCCATAAAACCTTATGCTCTTTGGTGTTTTTGGTGGTTTGGCAAGATGAGACATTTACACGTTATGCATCAAGACACAAACATCAGTAGACAAAGCATGTTATCATCCAAAAAAATATACATATACTGGAGATTAAACGGTGTGTTTAATTTGCTCTATCATTTTGTTCTGTTTATTCCATCTATTTTATAAATATACAAAATGTTAGAATGGAAGCCCAGATGTATACTAGCGCTTGAAGGTCGTTAAGGTTGCTGATTGCTAATGAATAATACAATATACATATTATATTGAATAGCTTGAGTGGATTTTAGTGTACGAGGCTGGAGGATTGACACATTTTACAAAGGGAACATCTTAAATCTACAGTTGTTGTTATTGTCCAAAAAGACCCTTATTGCTTTAGTAAACCTAACAATTATTAATTTGATTTTATAGCACTTTCCAAGGTACATGTACATTAACCAGACTACAGCTGAATTGTCCCTTCATCTAATCCTTTAGAGGGTTTCTCAGAATCTCCACAGACAATTACTGAACTCTGACATTGAACAACGATGACCCATTTTACTGCTACAGTTTGTCAACAATGTTAAAGACACATCTGTTTAAACAAGCCTTTAAGTAATATTGCCATTATTTCTTTCTGTACATTAATTGCATTATTAGGGTACCTTGCAGTTCTGTCTACGGTACCTTCTGTTTATTTTTTATTTAATTTCCTTGTTCTATGTAGTACTTTAATATGTACTTCAACATTTTTATGTTTTACTGCAATTTTTCTGTTTCTATGCTGTTGACAATGCATACTTCTGTAAAGGAATGTGACTGCTGTCTGTGAAAGGTGCTATACAAATACATTTTACTTATTTACATGTTTAGATTTATGGCCATTCACCCATATTTACGCTTTCAGCTGAAGGAATATCAAATGCCATCGGTACAGTGGAATTATGAATCAAACGCCATTGCCGATAAACTTGCTGGTAAATACATTTTTGGAAATGTATTTACTTATTAATTTTTCCTTTAAGTTTGAGAGATCTCAATTTACAATTTTGATCCATTGAGATTCAAAATCTCTTTCTAAGAGAGACTTATTTGTTAACCGAGAGAAATGTGAAAGACATTGTGAAGCTAATAGTAGCATATACTGTAACTTATAGGGGTTAAAACACACATGTCCCTGAGCATAATTTCCCAAATCTTTAATCTTGACTTTAAAAGCAGGTAATACCATACCCATTAATTTTGACACGATGAAGTCTGTTCCAAGCTGAAAGGCCAAGCAGGGTCATTCTCGAGAAAGCTTGCTAACTTTAACTAGCTTCCTCTGCTGCGCCGCCCCACACCTCGAAACGCATTGTGAAGCAAAGCGTAGCACTAAAACTTTGTTGATGTGAACAGAGCTGTGTTCACCACTTTGTTCCTGTTCCTATTTACGGGGTCAGGGCAAATGTCAGATTATTTGGTGACTTTGACAAAAGGTGTATTACAGATACAGACATCCCAGCTCTCCCGGAAGATCCAGGAGTCTCGCGCACTTTAATAGCGGCTCCCTGGCGCCCGCAAATAGCATGCAATCTCCCGGAAAAGTTATATCTCCCGGAACATCTAGCAAGAGAGCAACAGAGAGTTCGAGACAGAGAGAGAGCAAGAGAGAAATAAATAGAGTATATTCGCAGACGGACGATGATGACTCCCACAAATGAGTTCCAGCAGGTTGGGATGTCTGTGTATTAGCAGCACAATTAGCTTGCAATAGCTGACTATACCTTTAATCCAAACACAGGCCTACGGCTGGCCAACTAAGGATGAAAAACACCATCCAAAGAGAAATTTATTCTATGCAGTACATTAGCTCACAACAAATATTCCTATCATTTAAAACAAATGAAAGAGTTAAGGCATCATGACTTCATTTTCATCGCCATGGAAATGGTGCAGAACAGGCTTATCTCTCAGTAGCTCTTGCCGCATATAAAGCTGATCGTAAAAGCTTTCCTATACACAATAAACTTGATCAAGTGTTTATTTTGGGTCAGTAGCTAATTCACACAATCAAGCACGCCATTCAGTCTTATTGCTGTCATTTAGATAATGCTGAAATTCACCCAACAGCCAAACAATAGCACAGAGTGCAAATCTAGACCCCACCCATGGCGTTCCAGATGAGAATATTAATGAGCCTTTTTTTGTGTCACGCCCAAGGGCAGGCAAAGTACACGAACGCGCTCACACACCTTGGCTAAATATAGTCCCGCGCCCCCAGCCCCGTAGCACAGCCATACAGTATATATACTCCCTGAGCGCCAATCAATGAGTCTTCCATTTATAGAGGCAGTCGATAAAACCTCATCAGGATGGAGCGAAAGCAACAACAAAAAACATAAGCTGCCGCATCGCCCGACCGCTGTCTGAAGCAATAGTGAGCCCTCCCCTTTAGTTACTCCCCCACCACTACCCATCCTCCTTGTCTCTCTCTCTCTCTCTCTCTCTCTCTCCGCAGGGAGAGCCCGTGGAGGAGAATCCCCTTTTGGTTGAGCTGCGTTGTTTACTGAAAGCCCGGCCCGACTGACTGTCAGGCTGTCTCACGCCCCGTCGCCTGCTGTGCTGTTGGCACGGCTACTCCCTCACCCATGTGACTAAAAGGGTGTGTACCTGTTCGATACACATGCTAACTCCCCCCTTTCTCTCTCGTTCTCCCTATCTCCACATCTCTCTCTCTCTACCTCTCTCTTTTCCTCTCTCTCTCCCCTCTCCCCCCCCCCCCCCTCTCTCTCTCTGATTGTTATGCAGGGCCATGCCTGTTCAGTTCTGCAGTGTGGGTCTGTGATCGCTGCTGCATGTCACAGACAGAGGGGAATCGCACTGCAGTGGAGGGCACGCACACACACACACACACACGTGCGCGCCAGTGTCAACCCTTACTGCGGTGCACCAGCCAATTCCATTTGAGAGACTCGACTTGTGTTATTCAAGTCCTGTTAAAGTTTCTCTGTAAAGGAACATTTCACAGAAGAACATATTTGCCGTGATTTCACTCTCTCATGCCTTCATTGTGCTGCAGTGAAAATTAAAGGCGTCAAATATACATATGCGATCCATACAGAATACTGCAGTTCTTTTATATGACAAACTGTTTCTTTTTTGCAGTTAAACTCCATGGGAAACTTGCTTGTTGTACTTGACTCAATGGTGTAATGCTGATCAAAGCTATGACAGAACCATATATCATTAATGTGGAAGGTTGTGCTATAGCGTTCTAATAGACATTTTAGAAACAATCGGCTTTAATAACAGACTTCATCTTAGCATCCATTCTTTATCATATATCTTGGGTGAAGTGGGGGGGGGCACCTTTAAAGACAAATGAGCTTTTTACTTTAATATATATTCCATATCAACATGTAGCTGATAAACTAAATGTGCATTCCATATTCCCCTTATATTAACTCGGTCTGTTTCTTTTACGGTATTAAAGGGACAGTTTGTGATGCCGGAGGGATGTTGTGGTCTCTCACATGCTCTGCGGGGGACAGGCATTGTCAAGGCTTGTGATGGCATTGTGTGGTGCGGACTGCACCACTTTGTTTGTGTTCCCGTTTAGAGAGCCAGGGCTGCGTGAAAACACAGTTTTCTTTTTTTATAGCGCACACGGGACACAACCTCAAGGAGAGGTTGGCTAAATTTTTTAATAATTAACAAAAAAAGAAACTGTAATCTGATTCCACTATTTTATCTGGTAACTGTAATGGATTACAGTTACAGTTTTTTTGTTGTAAAAACATACATGTAATCAGTTACTTCCCAACCGTGGTCATGCCTCCCCATGAGCAGGCTTTGCTGCTGTCCATAGCATGTGAACTGGGCTTTCTGCTGCACCACAGAGGGGACCTCCGTAGATGCTCTCCCTGGGCGATGGTTGAACCCAATTACACTTGAAGCAATAAATCCTTAGCAATGCAATTTCCCTCCTAGACAAGATCTGCTGGGCTTCCCCTATCAGGCACGCTGCACACACACACATGCGCACGCACACACACACACTCTCTCTCTCCTCTCTTGCTTGGCCTCTCATTCCTTGTTTTCTGTCCTTCTTACTTTGTCTCTGCTCTGTAGGTTAATTTCCTCTCTTTCTCTGAATCATCCTGTCTTCACCGCTGCTTGTTTTGTCTCTCTCTCTCTGTGTCTGTCTCTCTCTGTCTGTCTGTCTCTCTCCATGTCTGTCTGTCTCTCTCTGTCAATTCAATTCAAATTACTTTATTAGCATGACGTAAAAGTGTACATATTGCCAAAGTATTATTATACAATTTTTTTTTTTTTTTTTCTTTTTAATATTAATGTGAACTTACTACTAAGTAACTAATAATAATAATAGTAGCTACTA
>JAODLL010002753.1:0-12173 GCA_026546735.1 Forbesichthys agassizii | reverse complement strand
GCCGGCGTTTGGAATGATCACTAAAGACCAAAAATCAAAAAGATCAATAGGTTGTACAAGGACATCTTAGCCAAAGTGGGCCGGCGTTTGGAATGATCACTAAAGACCAAAAATCTAAAAGATCAATAGGTTGTACAAGGACATATTAGCCAAAGTGGGCTGGCGTTTGGAATGATCACTAAAGACCAAAAATCAAAAAGATCAATAGGTTGGATCACAGGGCCTCAATTTCTCTATAAATTCTAACTATAACCCATAATGCTAATAAGTGGTTCAGTTCAACTTTATTGTCAAACTCAGGGTCCATTAGAGAACATTGTACACAGACAAAATGCTTAACTTTAGTAGAACAAATGAGAGATTCAACAGAGCACACTGAGCATTTATTCAATCTTGTAAAGTGGGTTAGTAGTTGATGAGCAACAGCCTCGTGAGACCATCCTGCTCTCACAAGCGACAATTTAATTTTGCCACGATTATTATTCCGTAACCCCTCAGTGCAATGTGTTGCCCAGCATTGGCCAATCAGAGGCCAGCTGATTTTCTTAAACCAAGAAGAAGATGACAATAAGTCTACATGTTACTTCACTGTTTCCATTGGCGCTCTAGACGGTTTTTAAAAAGTTGAGGACGATATCGCAAAGCTACTGTAGATGAGCAAGGCTATGAAAGACAAATACAACTGTGTCGGACGAAAGACAAAGAGCCGCTCAAACTACCATGCTATGCAGTTTTCTGGTAGTAAAGTCAAAAGCCTACTCTGTTATAAATGAGCGGAAATGGCTCTTCTCTAGCTCTGAGACAGCTGAGGACATGGAGGAAGAGTTCAATGTGAACAGAGGCACCGTTTGCATGGAGACAGTGTTTGCATTTATGCTGTTCACATGACATGTGGGTTGTACTGTACAGAGGGTCCCTATAGCCTAGGCTACAAATCTGTTGTTACTCTCATGCCCTCTGAGCCTGGGTTTATGCTGACTACAAGCAAAACATAAAAGCTAACAGTGCACAGTCAGCATATTGTGATTACAAGCTTGCCTCACTTGGAAGGACAGGAAAAAAAAAGAAAAGAATAAATAAATAAAGAAAAACTCTGGGTCAGTTTTTATACCTTCTGTAGGAGGCAGGTTAAAAACAACGCACGCACTGTATGTTAAAACACAGACTATTACAAGATGAAGGTCACCTTAATTAGCTTGGCTTGCAATAATGACTTACAGCCCTGTAGTTAGAGAGTAGAGTGCTTATAAAAGTGCATAGGATATGACCCCCCCCCTCTCCCCCCAGTTAATTAGCAAGAGGCAGAGTCACTCTTGCGCAACAAGTTGCCTAAACGCACAGAACGTGGGCCGCTTGTGTGCTCAGACAGAGGAGGTAGGCGTTGTGTACTGTACGTGATCTTCTGAACAAACAGAGCCTATCTAACGATAGTAGTTAGATAAGTGTCCCGCTTGACAAAAAAACGAATAAAGAAGGTAATGAACATTTCCTTCTGTGAATAGAGTAGGCATACCTAGCATGGCATGTGTACCATTGCATTATTGTCAAGGCAGGACCGGTTTCACTGCTCAAGTGGGCAGGCTTGTTTGGCTAGGAAGGTGTACTATACCCGGTGACAAGACAGGTTTGACAAACCTCAACTCTCGGGTAAATAAGCAGAGGCTTCTCTGCAGGAAGCTTGATGGACAAGGAGAATACTCTACGAGGTGGATTGGACTGCGAGCAGAAGACCGAGTTTCTAGCAAAACATGTTTTGCATAATTACAATAGCAGCACAGTCCTGTGAAGAGAAGGGGGAACTAACTTGTACGGTGGCTGAGAGGGGGGCATATTCAGCAGATGACCTAGAAAACATTTTCCTGCACATTTGAGAATATAATACATTTACCAGACGTATGCTATTTCTAATGCAGAGATTGGTGTTCAAAATGATGCATGGTTGCTGTCCAATGACAAACTATACATTATGTTATGACTTTAGAAGTCATGATTCTTCTTTTAAGAATTGATTATAAAAAAGACAGCAAATAAATAAGATCTATAGATGGATGCAATTTGCAACAGAACGCATTTGCTTTCCAATAGCCTAGCATATATGTTCAGAGTTCGAAACGTCTGCAGAGAAACCCTGCACAATTAGCGCAATACTTTACACAGATGCATCCTGTTACAGCATCTCGCCTCATTTTTAGGGTTCCTCTTCAAAGAGGGCCTCCAATAAGTCACAAGTAGCTGCCTGCAGGGGCGCATCTTGTAGAGAAGGGGAAATGACTAGGTTCCTGCTCAACAGACAAACTGCAGATATGTCACAAAAAATGGCTGACAGGGCAAAAAAAAGAAAAAGAAAACCGGCAGTGTTCAGATTAGATTCAGAGTACTAAGCATATTGGAGCAGAGCTCTTATGTTCATATTACCAGGGGCCAGATGTATGCTTCACTTGTCATTAAAGGCACACTTATTTAGGCCTTAGAACTGTTCAACAGTACAATTGTGCATAATGTGCACCATCGCAGCGTCAGAACCACACTTTATACTACTCCAAACAGCATTAGAAAACGAGAATGACAATCCGCTTTAAGTGTTCTCAAATATAATTTGATCTAGTGTTTTATTTATAGCTATCTCTATTTTTATTGATTTCAATGGGAGAAGCATGTCAAACTAAGCGACACTTTGTACAAAAAGGTATTATCATTTATTTATGAATTACCGATTATGTATTCAGATCCCAAATACATGGTATACATGTATATAGGCCTAATGCTACAGTGAAAGACTGTCTGCGCACCCATCCCCGCTCGGGCATCCACTTCTTCGCTTGACCAATAGCAAGGTCAGCATTTAGACATGCACGTGCATGGTTGAGAGAGAACAAAAGAATTACTAAATAAGTGTTGATGCAGATTACAGAACACTAATTTCAACAGATTTTTAATTACACCCCTATTCAGGAGGAGCTGCCTCCGGCCACAAGGCTGGGATGTACAGCTCCTAGTTAAGAGGGTCATCTCTCCAAGCTACGGAAGCCTGTGGAACAGCGATCCAGCGCCCGTTCCCTCTGCCTCCCCTCTCCGGAGCACAGGACAGTGAGCTGCTTTCACCAACCCCACGCTTGTGATTCAGCTGCACTGCCTCTGGCTGTCTTGTTGAATGGGAGGGGGGTGAGCCTTTGGTAAATGTCCCATGATTCACTGAGTGCCCGGCGAGCAGCGGCACCAGCAATCCGACCTCCAGACGCTGCCAGACTGCGGCCTCACGGTGCCCTGGCCTCGCCGTATCGCATACCAATGAGCCTGGCTGGCCTGGCCTGGCCTGGCCGTCCTCTAACTCAGTGCTCCCTAACCTTGGTTCTAGAGCACTGGTTCCTAACCCTGGACCTGGGGGACCCACTGCTCTGCATGTTGCAGATGTCTCCCTGCACACCTGATTCGGACCCATTCATTTGCGTGTGTTGTGATGTCGTGTTGTCAAGTGTGCTGGAGCAGGGAGTCAATTAAAACATGCAGGGCAGTGTGTTCCCAGGACCAGGGTTTGGGAACACTGCTCTGGCTGACAGCGGGACAGGACGCCAACTTTTACCACTCAGGGAGGCTAGTAAATCCAGAGAGCTAAACCTATAGAACTGTACGAGAACTAGAAGTAGCAAGTCGCACCCCGTTTGTTCATTGACATAACGCCATGGGGCGACATTTAAGATGGCTCCTGACGCATTTTGGGTAATACATCTCAATGAAGTGCATCAAAATTAAGGTTATGTAGTTCTACATATTATTTACATAATTAACCAAATCCCACCATTAACTACAATGAAAACATTGTTTGGGAAGATTTGGAATTCCCCCACGCCAATTACCCCCAAAAATAAAGAGTATGTAGGCATAAAGCTACGTGTGCAATGTATGCAAATATAAGTTGTTTTTTTTAAATCACATTATACTGTTATAACTTCATGGGATCTTGGAAATGGGAACACTAAACACGTAATGTAGCAAATTTCGATTGCCCATCCAGCCCTGGCAACCTGGCATACCGAGCCGGTGGGCCGACGCACCGTTTGGGCGGCAAATATCATTTTTAATACAAATTATAAATGAAAGGTTTTTGGCCAATGACTGGCCCATGAACTAGGGACAGCGGCCCATTGGCTCATTTGTTATACTGACATTAGGCTGGCCCAATCATGTCTCTAGGCCCCATCCCTGCTCCTCTGACCCGTCTTCTCCTTCGTGTCATATGTCAGAAATCTGCTGACAAATTCCAAAAGCGGCACGTGCAATTTCTGGGTGAAAACAAAACAATCTGTAGGCGGATGCAGCTAAATGTGCACAGATGACAAACACGTTCACGACACGGGCTGCAAGTAGCTTAGTGCGGACGTTAAGTCTCTGAACATTAACAGGGACAGCTACGGAGCATAACGTGTATGTGTGGAATGCCATGATGACGATGATGATGATGAAGAATAATTAGGCAGTATTCATCATCAATACTTGTATACTTGAAATATGTTTGAACTGAATACAATCAAATGAAATAAGATGGAACAGCATAGTTTTATTTACACATGACCAGAATTGTATTTTATAAATTGTAGGCAATAGATTTTTCCATATTTTGTAAAGGAATTCCGGATGTGAATGTATAATCATGTTAAAGCTACACTAAGTGACTTCAAGTGTATTTTTTGCCTTTCTATTTAAATATATTATCTTTACATAGTCTATATTTTAGCTCCAACAGAGCTCATGATATGTGGAATACAATGAGAATGACTTTGTATGAGCTAAAAGAGTTTTAGGTGTACTTATTAAGTGGTTATAAGGACATACTGTATATTAACCCTTTAAGACCCGATGTGATAAATATATAATGTCACTTAGCTCCCCAATATACACATTTACACTTTTTTTTTAAACACACATTTACTATCAATGGCAAGACAATAGAATGTATTGGCTGTACATGTAGTCTTAAACAAAAGAAAAAGTGCTAATGTATTTGTGGAGTGCTAAGTAATGTTTTTGTTGGACTAAAATAGGTCTTACAGTTTAACAGGGGTTTGTGTATTTAATGATGGTGTACTGGTAGATGCTTTCCACCAATTATGGTGGGTCGGCATCAGGCCAAAAATGCCAGGGCAATCTTTTTGTCCCAGTCCAGCCTTGGACAGAGCTGCGGTAGCAGTTTTCCACAAAGCAGCATAAATAGTCAGATCACTGGCTAATTGTGTTAGAGTTAGTTATTAGATTGTTATATAGTCTTATTTTAAAAAGACAACAGTCAAGCACTTCCTCATTTTGTGTTCATGACTAAATGTGAAGGGACTACATCGTGCACCCCCTGCATGCTAAATCCATAGGCTAAATTCCACCATTAAATAAATAAGTGGCTTGTGTACAAGTGACCCTTGTCCTGGTATAAAGGTAAAGTTAAGTCATTCTCTAGAACACTTGCTAAATTCAAACTCAAATAAAAAATATTTTTTGTTTCTTTTAAAACACTTTATAAAACTGCCTTCCCACACACATTGGAAACACATTGCAAAGGCTAGGTTTTTTCAGCACACACAGAACGGTGGACTACGAGGAGGTATTTGGTGATTTTTACAAAAAAATTACTATACTTTCTAAATGTTATGTTTTGGTTTCAAAATGGTATTAATTAACTAACTAACAAACCACAAAAACCAACATCGCATTCTCCTCCCACAGCCAAGAGCTGAGAGTATCGCACTCTTCTATACTAATCCACAGCCATTCTAGGTTCACAAGTTTCACAACCCGTCCTCTAGTCATGTGTATGGTTGTGTTTGTGTTTCAAACAAAAACAACATGGTGGGGCTCGACTCTAGAATTTAGACTTCATTAGAATGCAATTACACTATCTTTGAGTGTTTCTTTAACTAGTCCTGCATCACCAGCCAGTGTTTGTATCTGGGACACAGCAATGGATAATTGCGTTGAGACACCACCGCCTACTTGACATGAGAGGCTTTTAACGATCTACATAACTCAATGGCCAAGTCGGACATTGTTAAACTTACTGAGACATTTCTTGGGAAACTAAACAAGTCTGGCTTTTTGCATTTCTTGTACATCTGTTATATAAGTAGGCTATGGTTACTTCTTAAACTAAATTGAGCAACTGAAATGTGTAAATAAAGCACTGCAGTACTGGTGCACAGGAATTATACAGACTTGAGAGGGACAATGCAAAAACCCGATGAAAATCTACAACCACACTTCCTGAAAGTGTTGTGCAGTTTACAGAGTTATGCATCATGTTAATAACAAGTTGCTTACTGACATAGTGCTAATGAACGACAGAGGCTGAGTTTACTCTTTAACCAAACTGGTTAAGTGTACAATGTAGAAGTAGCTTGTTCATACATTCAGCCTGTAGGCTAGCTGTCCTGTTTCAGGCAAACAGTGTTGGTTTGTATAGATAAAATCCTCCATAAAAGGGGAATTACTGCATCTGAGAAATGCATATTGTAACATATTACTTAAATATGTATTACACTTTTCCTAAGAAAACCAGAAACCTACAAAATAAAGAGGGCTACACAATGGGAATGGAGAGACATTTTTTGTACATATAGCTCTATGGAACTGAACTCACACAAGATGCAAGGGAGTGGCTGCATGCTTTGTATCCTAATCCTAAAGGCATTCACAGTTCAGCTGTTGAGGCTGCATGTACCCAATATACAACGTAAGTTAGGCAATTTGTTATTTATCCAAACGGAGCAATACGGGTGTATCCCAAGATCGATGCAATAATGTGCGCTAGGTGCTTCTGCAGGTCTTATTGTATGACTAGACTACGTGCCAGGCTCACAATTATATGTTTTCACATTAAATACAGAGCAGAAGCAATGAACCGTAGTGCCTACATACCCTCCGCGACAAGCTCCTCGACGGTGACTTGATATCGGCCGACAGCAAACACTTTACCGAAGTAGTTGCTCATTCCGGACCCAGAGCTGCACCCGGCCGCACCCCCGACTCCGCCGCTCTCGGACTTGGGCATCCTGGAAAACTTCTTCATTCTGCCCCTTTCTAGAACCCCCTTTCTTAAATCAGTCGTCCACCAGACAGGACACAATCATCGGTGGGATTAATAAGTATGTAGTCAAATCAAGGCGATCGCGTCCAGTCAACTATCTGATCCCAAACCGTGTCTTCTCCTACATGCTCCGCGTCGGGCTCTTCTGGAGGAGCTATTTGCTCTCGGACGTCATGACAGGAACGGGGACAACGTCGCCCAACCTGTCAATCAGATCCCGTTCCGATGACGCCCTGTGGTGATTCCCTGACAGCGGTCACTGCCGAGGCGGCGAAAGGCGTCGAATCCTGAGGCTTCGGGTTAGCTAGTATGACACATCACGCTAGCTTGAGGTGGATGCTAGCATGCGTGCGCCCAGGTTGGAAGCCGCTTACAGATAACAGTGAATGCAGCCTAGTTGCTAGCACGTTGTCCTGGCGGATGACTTCTTCCCAGTGACAGATGAAAACACGACCGAAGGCGGATTGTGATATAAACCCCGATGTTTATAGTCGATTCGGTAGAAATTACGTTTCCAGGACTCAACCTATCTCCAATAAAAAGGTTTATCTTGAATCGTACCGAAGTGATAACGTCGTTTACAGTCAAGGTTGCAAACCAGTTTGTCAACTCATTAATGAATATAGGATGACGCGTTCACGTGAAGTCGGAATTTTTTTTTTTACTTTGTTGAGAACGTAGAAAAAAAATGATGCCAATATTTCGATAGAACAAACTGATCGATAAAAAATGATTTGTTCGTACGGTACCGTACGTGTCCACTTCACCCAGGCTAGCAAATTGAGCCCCCTAAATGAGTAGTTAGCAGGCTGGCTAAAATGCTTTGCTAGCCACACACCACAGAGTACGGTACTGCTCGGGCAACCACCACGAATGCAGGTGGGCTATAAAATAGCCTACAGTAGCCAACCCTAACAGAAAGGCTCCAGTTCTATATTCATATTTCCCATGCAAAGTCTTTTCATTGTGCATTAATCTGTCATCTCCGTTAAGAAGACCATCGATAAACTTCGAACTCTATACTCAGCACATAGAAGTGGGTGGATTGTTTTTTCTTTACCCAATGAGAATGACAACCTAACTCGGTTGGGCCCGCCCCCTTCTATTGTTATGATTGGTGTACACAAAGACAGTACTCATCTCTGATGGGGTGGCTTGACTGACAGTCTGAAGAAGAGCAGCCCCCCAAAGAGAATCGAGATAATGCATGGGACGCGCACACCTCAGAATGTTAAACCAAATATCATATTTCACAATATTCCACAATGGCCATCGTATTCACTGAAGCCATGAGGGGGGGGCAACGTCATTCGTGTGTCCTTTGTCTTGAACTGGGCCCATCTGGACCGCATGGAAAGGGGTATTAGATCGGTGGTTTGGACCATGGTCTGGAGGTCTAGACTCATCCTGCGTGCCTCCACCTCTCAGTGGGGTTTCTCAAGAAGACAAGCCTGCGGTCCTGAAGGAGATGCTGCCACCTGTTGTCCGTTCGTTACTTTACAGGAACACACGACGTACACACAAAGTTCGGTAGTATGTTGTTGTGAGGGTCCCAGGAGAGAAGGTTCTGGAAGGAGGCGATTGTACTGCAACCCATCACTTATTTGGTCATGTTTTGTAACACAGTGGTGGTCTCTGTGGTAATGCTGGAAGAGAGGTGCAGGCTCAGAAGTGTGAGGATGTTTGTTACAACACCTTACACATTCATTAAATTAGTATATGAAATGTGTGTGTTATGCCTAGTATCATTACACAACTTCACTGTCATAGGGTGCAATATCACACTCTATAACATTGGAGGGAGAGGGGTTATTGTTTTGATCAAGTTCAAATATCAGCAGGATAGATAGTAGACTGCAACTTTAATTAAGTCTTTGTATTCTTGTTCCAGTAAATCCACCCTTTTCTTCTACATCATGTTTACATTTTATCATGGAAAGACTCTCATCTCTTTGCAATTTACTTAATTAATCATTTACTTTCCCATAATATCTTACTTAAGTGCTTCTGCTGGACATTAAGTCGTGCCAAGCTGAAAGCAAAGGTTATGTTCAACACGTGTTTCATTTTTATGTTTAGGCCGAGTTAGCTTTTGTGTTTAGCTTGTGTGTCTTCGTTGACAATGCCGTTCTTTGTCAACAAGGCACCTGCAAATGAGATACATCTCTTTCTCGTGCACAGGCCACTCTGGATACTGCTCCCTAATGAAAAGACAGGTCACCAGAAGTGCGTTCAAACTAGCAAACGAAAGAAAATGCTCGATAACATATTAAACAGGTTTTTTTTTTGCTTTGCTGCAAACGTCTGCGAACGCAAACAAAAGTCTGAGAAAGTAGTTCGCTGCAAACACACATGGATGCTGGAGGGGTACTGTTTAAATCTAACAATTCGGAATGTTTACAGTACATAATGTTCACCTCAGTTTGCCAAATTTGAATGTTCCTCAGGCTTAATGCAGATGATTTGCTTTTACAGAGACAGTGCACTGCTGTGTTGCATTTTAGGGCCCACAGAACCCCAAAGTTCTTCCATCAGCTCACTGATGATATTTTACAACACCTCAAAAGACCAAGCAATGGTGGAGGGGCAGAAAATGGTACAGTGAGACTAGGAGCTCTGTATGGGGAGGGGTAGAGGCTAGTGTCCACCACCCAACAGGCAGGTGTGGGAGGTTGAATGAGCTCCAGGTAAACTTCAATCTTGACACACACATTTCTTTAACTGCCTTCAGAAAGATTTCAGAAATATTATCTGGTAAACACACCTGTTTTAATCTATGATTCATCATGCCCAAGTTGGTTATATGTATATTGTATATCTCTGTCACTCTGCTGGTGTGTATTGTTGTATAACTATTATTTGTAAGATATACTGTTTTTATTGTTAATGTATTCCTTCTAATGTCTTAACTGAGCTGGATTATATCTAAATTATAAATATTTACCATATGTTTCCTGCATCAAAATCCCTCGCTGAAAATAACATGCGTCCCTTGCTGGTCACAAAAGTGATCTGCCAGAACATACATAAGACCATATCTAAGGCCTACATCAATAGCCTAACAATTACCAACAGCGATCAATGTGTTTGTTTATTGAGTAATACACAGGCAAAAATCAATGATGATACCCCCTCTAGTGGTGGGAAATAAGACCTAAACCTAACCACTATAAGGTTGTTATTGTCACAGTAACGGTATGTAAATTATGTTAGTAGGCTTAAAGGCTATACAATAATAATAACTACTCTCATGAACAAAAGTGTACTTAATTCAACTTACTAAATTCATGTCAAGTGTGACATCAAGACAATGTGTTGTCACTGTGAAGAGTTTGAAAGTAGTTCTAAAAGTTTAGGTCTAGTAATCAATCTTGCCACCAGAGGACAATCGCGTCCGAGAACAAAAGCAATACAATGAAATTGGTTTTATTTACAGTATATATACTGTATCTTCGAGTAAAATATGTATATATGTTGATTATGGGATACAAATTATGTAAATTAAAAGAAGAATAAACGTTTTAATGAATCTGAAAGCAGTGACCCCTGCCTGTAGCACTTAATAACTTAACTTATAATAATAACTTGTAAATTAGCACTTAGCAATTATTACTTAGCATGTCTTAATTTAGTCTTGATTGAAAAATATTGTTACAATTAATAAATCCAAAATAAATTTTGTTTTGATGACTTGACCGATGTACTTCAACAAAATATTACAGTGTTTGAACCCACAGTTTTGTGGTGAAATATTACCAAATAAAAAAACAAATTCAGTTGTTTTGAATGTTAATAACGTTATATGACATGCGCTGATAGCTCATATGCACACATATCTCTCAAGATCCATATTTGTAAAGCCTAGTTTTAACACAATGTCTTAATTTCTTATTAATACTACAGCGTGGCCCATGATGACCCAGTGTCTTTTGCGATGCAGGGTTTATTTTCCACGGTAATATATTTTACGGCGCGCACATCCCAAGATGGGAATGTGGACGAACCACTTCCTCGAAAAACCTGGGTGGGACTCTTTAACTGAGACTGTACATCCTTCCAAGTCTGTCCATGTTTCATTTCCTCGATGGTCTTGGGAACTCAACAGGTGCTACAGGTATAGGCGACGGCAGCAGATTAACTGGATTATCAGAAGGTAAATCTTGAGAGGTGTCTCTGGTTTCTTGAGCGGACAAACGCAGTAAGATTTAAGGACAACACATTGACACAAGGAAGTTACTTCTATGGAACACA
This sequence comes from Forbesichthys agassizii, assembly GCA_026546735.1. Lineage (NCBI taxonomy): Eukaryota > Metazoa > Chordata > Actinopteri > Percopsiformes > Amblyopsidae > Forbesichthys > Forbesichthys agassizii. Next base: position 853 of record JAODLL010002753.1, on the reverse strand, counting down.
GAGCTTAATTCGTTTTTAATTAAATATGTTTTTTTTAATTTCCATAGCTATCCTGCTTCCCCAAGAACAAAACGTATTTTATAATGCATAAATCGTATTTTATTTTAAATAAGCAACAAATAAAACTGTAAGCTACAAACAGCATATAGCAATTGGAGTCAGACAACCAGATGTTTTAATAGTAAGATATACCGTATAGTAAAAGTATAGTGTAAAACAAAAAAGATTAATAGAAGAAAAAAAAAGAAACTTCTACCTCTCAGACAAACTCATAACACTGATCTTATGTTTGTAGCCAGTTAAACATTTTACGCATGGCCCTCTACGTTTAGCTTGAAGTATTTGTGAATCCCCCTGGTCTGTTGCCTACAGAATGCTGTATACGGATCTACTGCGGCTGTGGGACGAGGCGGTCAAGGCCGTGGACGCAAAGAATTGGCGTGGCGCTCTGGCTAAACTGGAGGAGATTACGGAGCCCACGTCACGCACACTGTTTATCACTGCCGCGGCTCACCTGGCACTGAATGAGCTCGAGTCTGCTGTACAGGTGCGTGTGTGTGTGCGTGTTCGTGCGTGTGCGTGTGTGTGATACGGTAGGACGATGACACGATCAGGAGTTATAAGCCAGTCTGTGGAATCCCCTCAGAAAAAGGTCCCCAAACAGGTCGATTGTGTGCTTATTTTTATAGTAGTAATAGTTAGTTTTATCATCGTTTAAATATATATTATACTGGGTAGACTATAGATTCCTTTTTGAGGGGTGCAATTATAAACCTACTGTGAGGTGAAATATTATAAATATTGCCTAGTATATGTCTAACTGTGTATGCCATGCTGTTTTTGCTAACAATTA
>JAODLL010002752.1:0-12173 GCA_026546735.1 Forbesichthys agassizii | reverse complement strand
GACCGCGGTGGCCTTACTCTCCACTCTGCTTCACCTGGTCTGAGGAGCTGCCCAGCCTCTCCATCTGTTGCCCTTATGCCGGCAGCCATTGAGCTAAATTAGACTTTAATGCACAGGGATTTCAGTTGTTATGTTTTGTCTTCAAATAAAAAATAAATAAATAATTTTTTTTTTTAAAAGAATACATTTTATATTTTATATTATTCTGCTACATTTTGCAAATGATAAACTGGAAATCATCATGATGTAAATGCACTTGCATTATGACTGGATTGGAATACAATAAACTGAAATGCTGTTTCATGATTTTATATTGTCATGTAACTGTTCAATATAATAATTAACAGTAGTTAACATTAACTAGTATATAGTATAGTGTAACCTATACCCTCGTTAATACGGGCAGAGGTGTAGGCTAACCCTAGCCTTGAAGCACGGCAACAATCATATAATCTGACTGACAGACTGCAAACTTTACAACTCCTGTAATATACTGTACAATGTACACGTGTCAGGCTCATAAAAACAAGAATGTCCTTTAGTAAGTAAACCCATTGTTAAGTGATGTCCAGGAGAGCACGCATATTCATCTAATTTGTCATAAAAAATTGTCAGAATTTGTGGAAACCCACTGCACCAGCATTTTAAAGTAAAATTATTTAAAACCTTAGACAGATCCAAGCCACATGTCACAGAAACCCACATGGAGTTTTTTTCCGAAGGTTCTAACATTGGTGTTGTCATAACACACTGTCATATCGCACATCCCCATTTCTCAGGTAAAGAGGTAAGATCTGCATCCTCAGGCCATCATTTTACTTCTTACATAATACAGAACATCAAAAACACATTTACAATGCGTTTACAATGGCTGGTAACATGCCATTCGATTGTCAAAAGATCAAATATGTCACATTTTTAACATGGGCAGAAAATCGAATAGAATAAAAATTTTGTTTTTATCGCCATTGGTAAAATACTGGTTGTTATATTTAGAATATATGTTCTGAATAGGGATGTCACGATACCAGAAATGTAGTAGTTGATACCAATACCAGTGTAATTTCACAATTCTTGATACTCATTTAGATACCACGGGGCAAAATAAAAACAAAACACACACATATATATATACACATACACACAGTATACAGTATATAATATTAAAAAATATTCACATATACTTAAATCAGGCTCTAACAGCTGATGTAGTCTAGCTAAGTACATATAATTATGTACTTATATATTATATAAAGCTCAGTATATCAAGCTCATAACGTTATGCTGAGACTGCCATCAAATATAAAGTCAAATGTCATCTCTTCTGAGACTGGGAGATTATTTACAGTATGTGTCATGGGGTTGGCTACTGTAATATTGTGTATACATAGCATGAATGGTATAATGTCCAATGCAAATTGAAGTTGCACTAGTGTGCTTCTAGGGCAGGTAAACACTCACCGAGATCCCGGTCGGCGTTCCGGAGGTATCGAAAGCGCGAGGCGAAAAAGTGTCGGTTAAAATGCAATTTAGTAAATTACAGTATAACACGTGAATGTTTGCAACACAACTATGCGACGTAGTTCTAAATATCTAAATATTTTATTCGCTTCAAGGCTGATTTTGTTTCACTTTCGCCAGGCGATGTGTTTATCAACAAACTATTGATGTCAAATGACAATAGCGGATTTCCGGTACCTACGGTACAGTACAAAAACGAGTAGTCATGTTTTCAAAATTTTGGCTTCGACTTGGTACCAAAGTATCGGTTCTCGTGACATCCCTAGTTCTGAACAATACTGAACAGGAAATTCAAGAAAGAACTCAATAACTATCAGTGAGTGAAATGATCAGAGGACATAGTATTTGCTTGATTCTCTGTTAAAAATATATTTGAGTTCTGACCTTGCCTACTAATACTGACCAGTCTGGGTATTTTTTTACCTGATTGGTCTGGTGAAACTATCTTACATGTCAATCACATGAATATGCTGCAGAGAGAGGGAGCAGAGTATAAGGGGAGGGTTTTGATATTCAAATGCTCTTTTGTGCACTTTTATTCATTGCAACTCTCAAATCATACATACTGCACAGCAGCTTGAAAGCATGTAAAACGTATATAGTATACTGGGTATATAATGACTTGTTGACTATAATTGGCTAGTCACCTTTAAGTGGATAATTTTTCACAAGTCAACCTGCCTGGATGTCAGAGGCAGCTAAACTATGTCTGATCAAATGTTGTCATTGTCTAACACAGTACCAGTTAATTAAAAGACATTAGGATTAATGTCAATAACAGAGCGTCATTTGCAGAAATCCAAACTGTCTCGGGACACTTGCGGGGACCCTCGCAAGTAGTGTACAATCTCCCGGAACAGATAAATCTCTGAGAAAATCGAGTGAGATCACCTTGGGGCATGGGGAGGGGGTTGGGATGTCTGCATTTGCTAATACCATACAGATAATTCACAGCTTCTCTCTTACTGGTCACTATATCTGTCTGTCCTAAGTCCTACCCACTGCATTCAAAGCCACTCTCTTACTGGGCAGGACACGTTACAGGTCTCTTCCCTTTTCCTTCCAGTCCCCTCCCCCACATTTCTTCAAGGCCTTGTTTCCATTGGTCCAGACAAATTCCTTCTCTCTCTATTGGTCATCGTCGTACTTCTGCAGCGTGTTCTGCAGCTTGGTGGTGATCTTGTGGAAGAAACGGATTTGCTGCTGCAGATGATGCTGCATCTGGGAGCGGAAGTCCCGTACGCGAGTGCGATGGAAATGCTGAATCTCTGCCAGCGTGGCACAGGAAATGATGTTGCAGCGGTCATGGAGGTCCCCTTCCTGTTTAGGACAATCCTTCACCTTGGTCAAAGCACCTGGGAGAAAACGATGATGAGGGAGTGGCAGTTATACACAGACTTTGTTCAGCAGATGAAAGGTTTGACACGTTTAGACTTAACACTTTCCTCAAAAATATTTGTTACAATTGTAGCCCTGACTGAATTTTATATTCAGTATGGTCCATAATAAATAAACAAATACATACATTAAATAAATAATGTATGTTGTTATGTATATAGTTTGTTTGCAATACACTGGTTTAACGTGCTAGATACAATCTAAGGTGTATGTATGTGAAAGGAATAGTATTTCAAACATCTATTGGTTTATGTTATGTTACTAGCCAATCATAATACAGTGAAGGCGGGTCTTAGAGAACGATCTAGAACTACAAGCTAGGTACGGGAGAGTAAAGCTAGAGAAACACACAGACTCAAATGGGAGAATATACCAGTAGAAAAACTGTAATGGTGGATGACCTGTTGCACCTATAAGTGTTATAGTTTGGTATGTTTTGATAGTTAAACGTGTTAAGAGATATTGTGTAGGGCTTATATTTGTACACAAATAGTGTTTATTGGAGTTATCCGTGTCGGAGAACATCCACGTGGGGGAAATGTCATGTCGGACCTCTGAACAAGTGCGTCACGAATTATGGAGAAAGATTAAGCAATACAACCCATGTTGCCGATTGGAAGTTGGAGCTTCTACCATTCTTGCTACCTTGTGTCTCCGGACCTGTTTAACTTTGATCGCTAGCCGAGCGTCGTTACGGTACCAGCTACTCCTACCCTGTGGCTCCGAACCTGATTAATGTTGATCGCCAGCCGAGCATCGTTACCTACTCTTCTGTCGTCAAGTTGTGAGTACTGTATCAACATGCACATATTTTATTTTATGCTCGGCAGCAACTTTTGTACTTGGCTGGTGGGATATTAGTTTAGCTCTAGCTAGGAGTCGCCCACCCTCTCCTCTCACTCACTGGCTCTAGCACCAGGAAAGGAAGGAGCAATGAGAGGGGGGAAGGGAACTCTAATCCAGAGGCTGTTCTGTTGCACATTCCAGTGATCCCGCGATAACACAGGAGCCAAGTGCCCGGAATATCTTCTCATTCAGATGGCAAGGAGCCCTGGCTGGTCCCTACAAGCATTACGCAAGCAGGGAGCACCACCGGGCCGCCGTGTAGTTTGCTCTGGAAAGAAGATTACCTTCAAGCCCCCGCAACCTCCCCCCAAAAAACATAGAACTATAAATACTGATTGTTTTTATTATCGACTAATAAAAAGCAGTTAATTATTTCGTTTCTAATTCTACGTTTTTACGCCTCATCCAGTAACACTGTTTTCGATGACAATTCCAATCCTTTAATATGGTCTTTTCTGTTCTAAGCATTATGTTAATAGTAATTCATTATCTTTGAGGATTGAATGATATTTTGTTAATGTGTTAGCCCTGATAACATGATGCTCACTCGTTATTTGAAATTATTATTATTATTATTATTATTATTATTAAAAACATTTTACTTGCTTACATTTTCACTGTTCATCTCTTGACAAATGTTCATCTGTTGACAAATGTATTAGCTTGAATATCACCTGCATACATCTCAATATCTGCTCACATCAAATACAAGTTGTAACCCATCAGGTACCCACTTATTTCAATATCTTAAAAATGGAGTCAGTGATTGTATTTGTAAACACCTTTTGTCAAATTAATCAAATATTGAGAAACACTCATGGACTTATTAAAAACGTATACGTTAGCAAATGCAGCGTAAAAGCAAGCAGGAGCCAGATTGCAGATTTCGCATGCTGTAACGTTTTGTTTGTCCTGTCTTGTTACTTCCTATGTTAACATTGAGTCTCAGGTCTGTTTTCCTGTCACTCCCTGCCTTGTGTTTCCCAGCCTTGTCAGTTCCACCTGTGTATGACTAATCATGTCTTATGTGTTCCACCGGTCCTTTGTTACTGTCAGTATTTTTTCGTGTTCTACACTAATAACCATGTTGATTGCCCAATGCTGTCTCCTCTGTTGCATGTTTGGGTCCTCACCACCACCGTAAGGCCTTACAGAATTACCGACCTATGGCAGATTTTCCGAGGCCATGCGGCACTGCGGGCTGCTCTGAGTGAACAAGACGTTTCAATGTGTAGTAACTATTATTGAACGCTAGAGGCTCGTATGTATTAGTTTCCATTCACTGTAAGTTAGTGCTTACTCAACCCTGGCGTACTTTCTGTCAGATGCAAAACTACTGTCGTTCTAAAAGTTTTTAGGTTCCGTGCAATTTATTTCTGTACAGTTTAATCTGAATCCTGTTTGCTGCATTACTATTTAGGTTTCTAAATAATTAATAATGTAATGTAAAAGGAAGTAATTATTATATGATTATGGATTAAATCATAAAATTGGCACCCTATATGTCAAGAATGTGATTAAAAGTGTTAAGATTTATTTGTGTACGTTTGTGCATGCAAAATAAGAATTTGTAAAACCGTTTTAGAGAAAAAGTTTAAATGTACATGTTAAGTGCTGTGTGTTGCTTTGTAAGCATGTTTACCAGTGTAGAGCCTAGTCTGTCATAACCATGTGTAACGTTGTACAGGCTTAAAAGTTGGGAAATGTTTTCTCACACTTTCGTCCCCCAACCAATAAAATATATCCTGCGCTATACAGGCTATAAGGCTGCTGGCTATATTGTGATTATCATGCTAATTACTGTAATGACCCATCAAGCACATATGTTGAGCAGGGGCGCCGTATAGGGAGTAAAAGTTAGGACAATTCCAAGGGCCCCTGACTTACAGGGCCTAATAAAGTAGGCAAAAACTAATAAATGTTTTTTTATATTATATAAACCATCATCATTCGTTCGCAGCTTATTGCTGCCTCTCATAGTCCATTGACGGCACTATTTTTTCAGATCGGAGCATAGTTATAGGTTTATTTTTCCGAGTCGACGGTACATTTAGCAAATCGACGTTTTATGTAACCGGTGACGTTGGTTACGTCGACTAATCGCCCCAGCACTAATCACAAGACATGCAAGTAAATCAAAAACAAATACCAACCGTAGTTGGTAGTTTTAGTTTTAGAAGTAGGATACAGGTCAGACTATATGGTGTAAGATTATGGCCATATGCTTTTTCTTATATTTAAAGCAATAAAACACAAATCCAGTCAGCATATCATTTTGTAACAAGCTCTGGGGAGTTTTGCTTCAATTAGAAAAAAAAATTATCATCATACTGCATTTTTCACTTCACAAGTCAGCCATTCCAGGTTATCAACACTGGCAGTCGAAATATATCTCTATACATTAAAGTTAAGGATTATGCTTTGTTGTTGTATATTATTGATATTAAATATTGGAAATAAAGCTATTGTCTTTATTGTTAATGTTGATGTATTTGTGTATAGATACATTAATCATTGAGTCATACTAAATACATATTCAAATACCTTAGATTGTGCAGAATATTTAGTTGTGCATTGTAGTCCAGAGGTTACAGTGATATTAAAACAACAACCCAAAGAAACAAAACTGGAAAGAAGTAATGTTTATTAAAGGAAGGGAAATAGTATTATAGTAGTATAGTATAAATTTGACATAGCTTAAGCAACCTACTGCCTGTTGATTCTGTGCGGGGAGACCAAATATTACAATGCACAGCAAACTGTTATCACAAAAGGTAGGCTGTCCTTCAGCAGTTGCTTGGCAGAGAGATGGACAGCAGGATGGTGTATTTGTTCCTGACCAGGCCATATGGATTCTGACTGCAGCAAGTCCACTTGTTGCTTTACTGGATGCAGTTGCTGCTGTCCTTATTGTTTTTTTTAACAGTGCACAATCATTGCTATGCTCAGTGCTTCTCCATTTCATCTGAATGTATGTTATAATTTAAGGACATGATTACTAAAATTGAGGGACATCTCAAAGCAGTTATGAATTGTAGTCAATAAAAGATTTTGTAATTTTTTAAGGAATATCTTAGGCTAACCTTAGCATAATGTGTACAGCGTGTGTTTGCATCATTGCAAGACACTAATAACGTTAATAAATATATGGGAACTGATAACCACGTGTATAGCATTTGTTAGCCTTTTCCTGACAAAGGTTAAAAATAAACAAGAATAATTAGGTAAATTGAGGCCTTACAGTACTGTTGTCTTTACTGCACAGTCTACCTTAGAGATCTTGTCTGCCAACCCAACAATTTAAATTATGCCAATCTAACATCTTTATATTTAATACAATTGTAGTCCTGAGTTTCTCTGAAGAGTGTGTTAAAGTCAACAACAAAATATAACCCGTGTAAACTGTATGAAAATGTTGTTTCATGGATTATTCTCTTTCGTTGTCTCTGATGATAGAGATGGGAGTTGCATAGCTGACAGGACTAACCTACAGTGACGTCACATGATATCAATAGGCTATTTCAGTTATTGTATCAAAACAGATGAAAGATGAAAAACCATAACTCCCTTTATCTCGGATACAGAATATGTCTGTTATGTTTTAATCTAGCAGTGCTTTTGTTGCCGTTATTAAAAAAGTTACTCATCTCTAGTGTTTTGAACCTGCGTTATTGAGAGACTGTCGATCACGATCCCACACACGTATTCAATTAAGTCACTCACATAGATGGAGGAATGTTTGCACAATGTTGCATAGTTTGAGAATAACATTTTAAAACTCACACACAATTTTAAAGCCAGCTGGCGAGACCGTATGATTTACCTTAACTGCACACATTAGTGGGCAGTGGGGGAGTCTTGTCACGAATCATGATCGCGTTCACATGACTGCAGTGACAGAGCGACAGATATAACTATCATTATGCTCTACAGTAGGACAATCTGACATGGTAGAATAAGACTGACAGAAAACCAGATTGATTCCATACGCATGCTGGTTTCAAAAAGTTAAAAAATAGCCTACAGTCCTAATCTGAATTCCTTACCTTGCCTACCAGGTTAAAATTCATGAATTTGAAGGGACAAGAAAACTTGTGCTACCAGGCTGAAAAAAGGGTAATCGCTTCACTGTCAACTATGCTACCATCTGCATGCAACAGGCCATAACCAATATTAGACTTTTGCATTTGTTAAATTAGAGAGAAAACATTTTGCCTAAAAGTTGACTAAAATGTAATTTTATTTTGTTGATGAAAATGTAAGCTATTTTCATCAACTAAAATAGACAAACTAGACTGAAAATGTCTCAAATGTTACTAAAACTAAGACTAAATCTAAAATTGCTGCCATACAGCACCAAACAGGAAATTAAAACCAGTATACCGTCCAGCACTATACCATTAAAGTAGTAGTAATTTTTAAAATATAGGTTGAAGAAAATTGTCATTATCTGCAGCAACGTACCACAATCCAAAAAGCAGTAAGAGCCTATGAGCCAGCACGATCGCATGAGTGTGCCATGAATGTATAACAATGCAATGCATTGTCACATTAAAGAATATGTTAAATTGCCAGATTTGTAAGGAGCCGCTACTCCTTTGCATCGAAAGGAGCCAGTTGAAGTGGTACAGGCATCTGGTAAGGAAGCCCCCAGGGCACTTCCCTTGGGAGGTGTTTCAGGCATGTCCAGCTGGGAGGAGGCCACGGGGAAGACCCAGGACTAGGTGAAGAGATTATATCCACTGGCCTGGGAATGCCTCAGGATTCCCCAGTCAGAGCTTTCTAATGTGGCTGGGAAAGGGAGGCTGTGGTCCCCTGCTGGTGCTGCTGCCCCCGTGACCAGACTCTGGATAAGCAGATTAAGATGTATGGATGGACTTGTTAGAGAAAAATAGGCTACCGGTTTTCAAAAATATTAAAACCACGGCAGATGCTATGTTTTTTTTTTGTTTTCTTTACAGCAACAAAATGATGGACAAATAATTGTTTTTAATTTAATAATTTGAATCATACTTAACAACAAAATATGATAGGACATGATAAGAATGTGTATAAATTATTATGACAATGATGTGGAGGCGTTTATGGGCCTATTTGAGCGAGCAGCAAGACGTGAACATTGGCCAGCAGCTGAATGGGGGGGTGGGGGGGGGTGGATCATCGCTCTATACCTCACAGGGGAGGCCCAAAGAGCCTGCCAGGATCTGTGGCCGCAAGAGGCCACTGTATATGCTACCCTAAAGGCTGCTGTATTAGCCCGGTATGGCTACAGCCTACCGTCCTGGGCTCAGCGCTTCCATGCCTGGCAGTACAACCCGGAGTAACCAGCAAGGGTCCAAGTGGCCGCCCTGACTCGCCTCACTAGAAGATGGCTCATGGAGGGAGCTGGTCCCACCCCAGTCGAGCGGGTTGTGCTGGACAGGTGTATACAAGCCCTACTCCCCGATGCCAGAAGGTACGCGGCTCAAACCAGCCCACAAAATACAGACACCCAGATTTACTTACTGGAGAACCACTAAGTCAGCCAAGAAATTATGAAGACTGTCTCACCGACACCCCGAGCACCCAGGAAGCTGATTTGCCACTAGTCGATGGAGGGACCCCGCCCAACCAAACCCAGACGAATCGAGGGGACCCCCGACAATCGCCGGTGCTACAACTGTGGAATGGAGGGCCACATAGCAAGGTACAGCCACGAACGCGACGTTTCAATGCCTACTGCGACCGAGGCCTCAGACTGAGCAGCCCCACCCTGCCTGTATGTCACGTCATGTTGGGCACACAAAGAGGTTATCGCCCCGTACATCCCTGTGAAGGTCGAAGAAAAAGACCCTTGCAGTAGTTTCAAAATGCTGCAGCGCGCCTGTTATTCAACCAGCCCATGTTCTCCCATGTAACCCCCCTCTTCCGAGAACTACACTGGCATCCCATTGCAGCTCACATCCAGTTCAAGGCACTGGTGCTGGCATGCAAGACGGTACATAGAACAGCCCCAAGCTATCTCGAAGCAATGGTCCGGTTCCAGGCTCCAAAAAGAGAACTTTGTTTCACCACCTCGGCTGGCCGACTGGCAATGCCACCGTTATGAGGCCTCAAGACTCTCTCATCAAAGTCTCGCCTTTTCTCCGTCTTGGTACCACAGTGGTGAAAAGAGCTTTCAGCAACAGTCAGAACTGCGGAAACACTACCCATCTTCCGTAAGACACTCAAGACACATCCCTTCACAATCCACCTTGGTACCTTGACAAGCGACCTCACCACTTCGCACTCCTAATTAAGTCCTGCACATACTTCTCATGCAAAAAAAATTAATTAAAAAAATTGTATAAAGTTTATTAGCTAGGCCATTAACTATTGCACTTCATGTGTTTGACTATGTGGTAATAGGTTTAATGACATCATGCTGCATTTGTTCTATTTAGAATATTGTTTGCTTATAATTGCTGGTATTTGACCTGTCCAATTACTGACAATTGTACTACTTGTAAGTCGCTATGGATAAAAGCGTCTGCCAAATGCCATAAATGTAAATGTAGTACGGCCTGACTTTGCAGGTGAACCGGCCCTCAGACAGGTCCAGGTCGCGTGTGTCCATGGGGATGTGAAGAGCTACCCTAGAACGACTTGCAGATCCAAACCCCCAGAGGATATGCCATGCTGCACTCAGGGGTTGTGGAGAATCTCCCCATCCCACTGCTGATATTGGAACCAGGGGCTGGGCAGAACCCCCAAATACAGGAAACCTACAGGAAAGGGCCCACCTCTGGCCGGTGCTACAGTGTCACAGTGTCGGAGACCACCTCGGCATCCTCCAGTGACGAGAGCCTCGGTCGCCGGCCCCAAGCCGCACAGACACAGCTGAGGAAGGTCAACGGAACCCACTTACTGTGGTAGAGGAGGTGTCATCGGGTGAGGCGTTCTCATAATTCCCCCACCTCGAGGACGGATCCGACAATCCCAGCTGAACGATCCAAACCTGGCCCAAGCCTGGAGGGACATAAAGACAATCGATGAGACCCTCCAACCAGGGGGGAGTGCCTTGAACTTCCCACATTTTTCTGTAAGAAGGGGGCTGTTATATTGAATGGTTGAAGTGAGGGGGGAAAGGGTGGAGCAGTTGCTTGTGCCCTTGGTGCCCACTTGGGAACGAAGAAGACTCATGAGAAGATTGTGGCACGGTTTTTCTGGCCAGCAGTCAAGCGAGCAGTCCAGGAATACTGCCAACAGTGTGTCAGCTGTCAACGGGTGGCCCTAAACCACACTACCAGAGTCCACTGATACCCCTTCATGTGATAGAGACCCCGTTCAGCCGCTTAGCCATGGACATTGTTGGCCCCCTTCCCAGGTCAGGCCAGGGACACTGGTACATCTTGGTGATGATGGACTATGCAACGAGGTACCCTGAGATGATCCCATTACGGTCAGCCACCGCCCGAGCCATCTCCAAAGAGGTAGCGCTTTTGTTTTCTCGGGTGGGGATTGCAAGCGAGATATTGACTGATCAAGGTACATGCTTTATGTCAAAGGTAATGAAGGAGATGTGTAAACAGTTACAAGTAGACCAGCTCCGTACCTCGGTATATCACCTCCAAACCGATGGACTGGTCGAAAGGGCCCGTGTCTGGAGCCAGGCCCAGAGGGAGGGCTTGCCGGCGAGCGCCTGGTGGCTGGGTTTGCCATGGAGCCCAGCCAGGCACATCCTCCACTCATGGGAGGAACCGTAGGGGTTGGGTGCGCTGTCACATGTGGCAGTTAAAGTCAGGGGCTTCAACGGATCAGACCTGTGCAGCAGAAGCTCGCTCTGGGGACGTGTAACATCACCTCGCTGTGGGGGAAGGAGCCAAAACTTGTGCAGGAGGTGGAGCGCTACAATTTAGATCTGATGTGGCTTACCTCTACGCACAGTCTATGCACAGGTTCTGGAACCGTACTTCTGAATAGGGGATGGACTCTATTCTACTCTGGAGTTGCCCAGGGTGTGAGGCGCTGGGAGGGTGTGGGGATACTTACAAGTCCCCGGCTGAGCGCCGCTACGTTGGAGTTTACCCCGGCAGACGAGAGGGTCGCCTCCCTGCACCAACGGGTGGTGGGGGGGGAAACTCTTACTGTTGTCTGTGCGTATGCACCGAACAGCCGTTTGGAGAATTCAGCCTTCTTGGAAACTCTGAATGGAGTCATGTTTGGGGCTTCAGTAGGGGACTCCAAAGTTATATTGGGAGATTTCAACGTGCACGTGGGCAATGATGGAGATACCTAGAGAGGAGTGATTGGGAGGAATGGCCTCCCTGATCTAAACCCGAGCGGGCGTTTGTTGTTAGACTTCTGTGCTAATCATGGACTGTCTATAACAAACACCATGTTTGAACATAAGGATGCTCATAAGTGTACGTGGTACCAGAGCACCCTAG
>JAODLL010002751.1:0-12173 GCA_026546735.1 Forbesichthys agassizii | reverse complement strand
TTCCTTCTGGGACGACGGCCATGCAGACCAATTTGATGCAGTGTGCGGCGTATGGTCTGAGCACTGACAGGCTGACCTCCACCCCTTTAACCTCTGCAGCAATGCTGGCAGCACTCATACGTCTATTTTCCAAAGACAACCTCTGGATATGACCCTGAGCATGTGCTCTCAACTTCTTTGGTCAACCATGGCGAGGCCTGTTCTGAGTGGAACCTGTCCTGCTAAAACGCTGTATGGTCCTGGCCACCGTGCTGCAGCTCAATTTCAGGGTTCTGCCAATCTTGTTATAGTCTAGGCCATCTTTATGTAGAGCAACAATTCTTTTTTTCAGATCCTCAGAGTTCTTTACCATGAAGTGCCATGTTTACCTTCCACTGACCAGTATGAGGGAGTGTGAGAGCGATGACACCAAATTTAACTCACCTGCTCCCCATTAACACCTGCAACCTTGTAACACTTACGAGTCACATGGCACCAGGGAGGGAAAATGGCTAATTAAGCCCAGTTTGGACATTTTCACTTAGGGGTGTACTCACTTTTGTTGCCAGCGGTTTAGACAATAATGGCTGTGTGTTATTTTGAGGGGACAGCACACTATTCTACAAGCTTGTACAATCACTACTTTACATTGCAGAAAATTGTTGTCACATGTAAAGATATGCTCACATATTTGCAAATATCTGAGGGGTGTACTCACTTTTGTGAGATACTGTACATATTTGGAGTAACTATGATAATCAGAGTGCTGATAAGATTTGTGTCCTACAGGGTTGCAATAGATTTCTGCATCTGTGCTTAAATCGATCCTAGAACTAAGAGTCTAAAAAGAGTCCACATTCTGCTCACACCTAAATATCTGGTGATCAGTTGATTTCTTCTGCAGGCTTGAGACAAATGACCTCTAACCTGCGTCAAACCCCTTTGAACCCCGACGCTTCCACACCAGAGGTTGTGCTTGCAAAAATGTGTCTCGTCCCCCCATTTTTTTTTTATACCCTCGCCTGGCCTATGTCGTAGTATTCTTGGCAAAGCACTCTTAATTCCTCCCCTTCTGTGTCAAATTCCTCTTTAGTAGCAAAAGTTGTGACCTCACTTGATCACATTGTTTTCCCCCTTGAGCCCAGACATATGTGCATGCTCCAGCTCCCTGCCATTCCTTTGGCTCCAGGCTCAACCAAAGAGTCTACCAACTCTGAGAATAGCTTTTAGCTACTTGCACTTGTTGTTTATATACAGATAGTTTAAAAGGAAACTGGTTTTTAACTTGCTGAAAGTAAAAACTGTTGAAAGTCAGAGAACAATTATTTTTTTGCTGAGTTTATGTATATCCTATAGACCTGCTGGCGATGACTGTCACCCTGCCGTCACTCCCATTAGATTGACTGGCCTGTCTTAACGTTCAATCCAGATTGCAGGTCTTTGATGAGAGATAGATCTGAGATACTCTCTTTGCGCGCTGTCAGTCATCCGAATGGGAGTCCGGGCGGAGATATTGAATCCTGGCTATCAACGGACCAAGTTGCTGGGCCTATTGTAGCGATCGGGTCACGTACAATTGGGTATTATTATTATTTTCATTATATTATTGATTGTCAACGGGGCACCACTCGCTCAAATATGTTATAAAATCACTCAGTAATTTTCCAAGTGGCCGCAGTGAACGAGATCTGCGGAAATGCGTCTTAATGTCAAATCAGTCAAATACCTGGACCCATGCTGAGTTCTTCTCATAACAGTGACTCTCACGTGTGTACACAACTTCCAGTACCAAATCAGTTAAGGGTATAACAAAGTGAGTTTATTATAAAACAAGTAAATACAGATGAAGGTTAGATAGGCATATATCCACACAAATACATCACAGCAGCAACAATCAAAACACAGCGATAACTTCACATCAAATAGTCATATAGAAACTTATAGTTTATGGGCTATTAAGAAAGAACCATGTCTACGGACCTATCTTAAGATGGGGAAACGTTCTATGCTTGGAAGCGATCAAAAGAAGAGTAAAGCACAGAATTGAAACGTCTAGAACAGCACCACACCAATTATTATTCTGAATTATTGACCTCTTGAACGAAGAGGCACGGTGACAGTCAGACAGCCTGGTCAAGAGAATTCTCTCTCTGAGCTGGTTCGGGCCAGATATTCGGCTCGGAAGTGTCTCCCGTGTGCCTCTCGGGTCAGAGGTGCCGTTTGGCCCACACACCTTCTGCTGCTGGTTGAGGCTTACGCCCTCCCGAACGGCAGATACTGTGTTCACGTGAACCTCAATAGAGACGTCAAAAAAGAATGACTTTTCCTTCAGTTAGTGATCTGTCTGTGGGTCCTGCTCTGCTGTCTTCCAAAAGACGGAACCACATTTAACTGATAAAAGGTTGTTGGGTGTTGCTCTAGATGTGAGAGTTTAACAAACTTGAAACACGAAAAATATACTTATTCAACAAAGGTAACGTAATTAAAATACTGTTGGTATATACTCAAATAAACAAAAGGTGGCTGAGCTTCAGCCTAAAACGAATTATTCCTAGGTTATGTTCGTCATGGTCTTATCACAAGGTACGGTTCCTTTGTACTTAAAATAATAGCAAAATGAACAAGTTATACGTACACACAAAAGATTATGACACCGGGCAGCGAGCATAAGGGGGTGCCGCTTTTTATACTAAAAGTTAGGGAAGAGGCCTGGCTCTTTTCAGAGCATGCAAAGTTTTGGAGGGGGGGTTTTGTCTATCCTACATGTAATTCTCTTTACTAATTTCATCATGTCCAATTTCGAAATCACATTATCACATCAACATCATGGCACACTTATTATATTCAAATAAAAACAGTGATTTCAGTAAGACCACACAGGATCCATGTACCTTTCCTGTCTTTTTGACTATTAATTCAAAAGTAAGATTACAGAAATATATATTTATTGAAGTTTCTTATCTCCAAGTATTAGTTTCACACTATGTATATATGCATATCAAAGATACTTATAAAATGAAACCAACCAACCTAATGTTAGAACTTGGACATTAAAAATCGGACAGAGAGAGAGAGAAGGGAGGGAGGGGCTGTCATAGCTTTATAAGATTCCGCAGTAAGAGCTAATCTCTTTATTTTCCTGGAGGTACATACGTTCATAATACAAACCACATATTCTTCCAGCTGATGAAATAGGCAATTCATTGATACCAATGTCATACATATCAATCATTTGAATATAAACATTTGGTCTTTTAACAATTCAAGGGGCAGAACATATCATCAGACACTTAAAGGTGTAGTCCTTGGTTGATACAATCTCTTAAAACCACATTATGGATAATTGTAAGGCACTGTTCAGATTAAACATCTCCCATTCTGTTGGGTGCAAATGCAACGGTTCGAAGGTTCGAGGAGAAGGCGTCCTTAATTTATCACTTTGTTTTCTGCAACTAGGCCCTCCGAGACCCAAGAAAACACCTCAGGCCTGGCTTTCATCATACTTTGAGCATCTTCGTCTGTCAGTGGAACTGGGGGTTTGTTTGTGGAAGGGTGTTTTAAACATTCCTTACCGGGGAAGAGCTTGACTGGAAACGTCATCCAAACAAGTTCTTGACGTGGGGGTTGGTTTATTTCGAGGCTAAGCATGATAAGGACACATGCTAGCGTCGTAAATTCCTTCTCCTTTTTTCTAAGTGCAGACCCGAGTCAGGAACGTGTTGCGTGTGCAAAAGCTCTTTTACGACCTGGGGGCTTAAGGGCCTACTGGTGAGAAGGTGTGGTGGAGACACTTATACACAGTCCAATAGTCCAAACCTTAATAATTCATAAGCATGAATTTCCAATGGTGGCGTGTTAGCAGCTGGGTAACTACACTATTAATTCTGATACTCTTATATGCCTGTTCTTGACTCCCTTTTTCCACCTCAGACAGTAACTGTTTCACTACCAGGCCCCACTGATAATGCTTTGTCTACTGAACACCCTCCATAATTCTCACATGATCTACTATAATCCCCATCTGTTTTGCCTTCCTCCTCTGTTTTCTTGACTCCCTCGCTTCATGCTCAGCTTAGTTTTACTACTGCTTATTCTATATTATTAGAATAATATTTCTTATTCATTTTTACTACAAGTCTTATCTTTCTTCAGACCTTTCTGACTCCCTCACTTTGTATTCAATTAAATTTCCTTTATCCTTTTCTGACTCCTCCTCTTCGTGTTTAATTTCGCTCCCCAATTTTTTATGACTCATAAAAATTATTCCTACACTTGTACTATGATATTTCTACTTAATGTTCATAACATATGATATCACACTGCAATCACATTCATACTGAAAATGACACACACACAATTGGTACAACATTCATTTAATCAATTATACCCTGGGTATTGTACTCAACCTATTTAAAGGGCTTTATCCCTTTGGGTGTTTCACCCCCTCTTTAAAGGGCCTTGTCCCTTTGGGTATTCCACCCCTGTGTCTTTCTTTGAAGGGCCTTATCCCTCTCCGGTTTTTCACCCCTGACACAAATACACTTGTATTTTTGATCTACCATACCCAGTAATTGAGTCTAGGAGGATGTGGTGGTTTGACAGTACATAAATATAGATTCTCCAATTTGCAGAACTTTTAAACAGGTGTCTGTTAACCTTTTTGAAGTGTGCACTATGTACTGTCACCCCTCCACCTCCTGTCCAAAACATTTCTCCTATGCGTCTACTGCTTCCTCTCCATCACGTCGGGGTCACCAATTGTTGGAATCTGGGTGGTTTTCCTAACACCAGTTCCTGCGTGTTCTTTTATGGAGTTTAAGTAAGAGGAAACACGGTGTCCAAGTTATAACAAAACAGCTTTAATATAATAGATAAAAAATACAAGACAGAGCCTCTGGGTCCATTCTATTTCCTGACCAATAACATGTAATATCAGCAGTTCACAAAGAGTGACACACTGACTGGCTTGGACCTAGAGGCTTATATAGTAAATGGGTGTGGGTGAATTCCTGACATTGTCTTTCGCTGATGTGCTGTCTGGTGCACTGAACCATCGTTTGGGAATGGTATGTCAACTCTCTAGACACATAGACGACTTTAGTGGGGCACACATCACTTGCGCACATACAATGGCATACTTTATAACATAGCCTCCAATCTTTCATCCTGTCTTCTACTTGCTGCGCTCCCCCGCCTGCCCTCAAGTGTCTTATCTCCTCCGGACAAGGTCCC
This sequence comes from Forbesichthys agassizii, assembly GCA_026546735.1. NCBI lineage: Eukaryota > Metazoa > Chordata > Actinopteri > Percopsiformes > Amblyopsidae > Forbesichthys > Forbesichthys agassizii. Next base: position 6,962 of record JAODLL010002751.1, on the reverse strand, counting down.
TCACTGATCTGTTGTTCTCACTCTGTATTTTTCCACTCGTCCAACCTTGTCTTTAAGCAAAGCTATATCACACTCTCCCATATAGCCCTTAGAATATATAATATATATCTAAACTAGAATATCTAATATATATCACAAATGTTGAACACAATTTTCTACAACACATTGTTGTTCTTCAATCTAAGGTTCGACAGTCAATCGAACCCTCCTCTCCAGCACCTTGGAGTAGACTTTACCAGGGAGGCTAGTGGCGTTCCCAGGCATGTGTGGAGATATTATCTTTTCACCTGGTCCTGGGTCTTCCCCGAGGCCTCCTTCCAGCTGGAAGTTCCTTCTAAGGGTTGGCATCCTTACCAGATTCCCGTACCACCTCAACTGGCTCTTGTACTACAGTACTGTTAATTCATTGTGTTCATTTTTCCTAGCTTCTTGGTTTTATTCTCCCAAGAATGGCTTGAGGGGATACAATACCACAGTAAACTACTAGAAAGTTTTTTTTAAATAATTTGTCCTAAAGTTTATCTGCCTGGACTTTTCAAAATGGCTGTTCATTACAGCATGACATTTTAGTGGAGCCAAATTTGAAAGGCTGGTGGGTCTGGAATACAATCGCTATTAAAGACTGGGTTTCATAACCAGTTGAGAACCTCTTAAGTATCTATTTGATTCAGGCAGCGGCTCCTAAGAGGGGGAGAGGTGGGTAGTATAGCAGGACAAATCCTCAATGTGTGTGTAACAACACTAGACGGGGTGATGGCCCAATTGCTTGGCTTACAGTTTATTCAAAAGTACAAGGACAGGCAGAATCATAAACAGATGAACAGGCTATGGTCAAACACGTAGAGGTCCAAACGATCGGCAATAGTATGAAGGGGCTAGGCTAATAATAAGATACTCTCAAGCAGGCAGTAGGACTGGTACAAAGGTACAGACAGGGAGTAGGAAAGGCAGAAAACGAGGACTGAAAACTGGGTCAAAAAACACTAGAAAGCTAAAGTTGAATCAAGGAAATGGCATAACAACGGTTCAGTATAGTTAGGAACAACTTCACTTCACAACTAACAGAAAGTCAGACTGTCTTAAACACCGTGCACAGGTGATCAGTATTCAGGTGAATGGCATCTGAAATGATTGTGGAATGTTGATGATGTAGAAGGCGGTAAAACATTACTAGAGGGAGTCCCTGGAGCGGTAAACACACGCTGTCGGCGCTGACGCGCATTCCCACGGAAGTGCGCAGGGTGCAGATCTTACAGCGTGGAGTTGTCGGAAGAAGTTAAGTTGTTTTTTAAGAAGAAATAAGAAACAACAGAAAACTAGGTAAAAATCATGGAAATAATAAAATCCATAATTGTCTCGGTTTCCACCCAACCTCTTTAAAGGGCCTTATCGCTAGAGAATAAAATATACTATAGGGAAGTTCAGAAATTAATATTGAGATCTCAATATAATAAATCTGCTTCTAAGGCCGTTGCAAGCCTCTTTTTTATTTTTTGATCAAGGGGAAAAACCTGGGAAATTATTAGCCTGAAGGATTAAACTGTTGCTAACTGAGTGTGATCACAATGATTCAAAATGATTCTCTTCAGATGAGTGTTTTCCCTATTGCTTTTAAAACTGCCATGGTGAAGCCCCTTTTGAAGAAGAGTAATTTAGATGCTACAGTACTCAATAACTACAGACTGGTATCCAATCTGACGTTCCAAAGTAAAATTTTAGAGAAAGTTGTTTTTATTCAGTTCAATGATTTTATCAACTCAAACAAGATTTAGGATAAATACCAGTCTGGTTTTCGAACCAATCACAGTACTGACACAGCTTTAGTAAAAATTGTTAATGACCTTAGATGTAGTGCAGCTTTTGATACAGTAGATCACTCAATTCTTTTATACAGACTCCACAATCTGATTGGCCTGTCTCATATATAGTCTCATACTGTACCCTCATATATAGTCTCATATATAGTCTTATACTGTACCCTCATATATAGTCTCATATACAGTCTTATACTGTACCCTCATATATAGTCTCATATATAGTCTTATACTGTACCCTCATATATAGTCTCATATATAGTCTTATACTGTATACACTGTACCCTCATATATAGTCTCATATATAGTATCATACTGTATATATTGTACCCTCATATATAGTCTCATACTGTACCCTCATATATAGTCTCATATATAGTCTTATACTGTATATACTGTACCCTCATATATAGTCTCATACTGTACCCTCATATATAGTCTCATATATAGTCTTATACTGTACCGCGCTGTAAAGTGCTATATAAATAAAGATTGATTGATAGAGAACAAAGTTAAGTGAATTTACAACAGAACCTTTAGAAATAAATCATCTTTTTAAAATCTTATATGAAAAGCTTTATAGTTCTGATGACTCGTTGAATCCAGATGTTGTAAACACTTTTCTGGATGACCTTGACATTCTTGTTATCCCGGAGAGTCAGAGTGAAGTTTTTGTGGTAGAGTTGACGTTAGGGAAGATGTCAGATGCAATAAATAGTATGTCACTGGGAAAAGCTGTCAAATTTAAACAAATAGACTTCAGGGTAGCATCCCAGGTATAGTCAAAAATGACCAAAATGGTTTTGTGAAAGGTCAGCAAAGCTTCCACAATGTTAGAAGTGTGCTCAATATTTGACATAACCAAAGGGGGGCGCCAGATACTGTTTTAATCTCCTTGGATGCTGAAAAAGCTTTTGACAGGGTAGAGTGGCTGTATCTATTTGAAGTCCTTAGATGTTTTGGATGTGGTAAAAACTTCTGTAAATAGGTAGAATTGCTTTATGCTAAGCCTACTGCGGAGATACCGACTAACAATCTAGTATCTGAACAAATCAATATTTGCAACGGTTAAAATGGTAAATGGGCTCATTTATATAGCGCTTATATCCAAAGCGCTTTACAGTATTTTGCCTGACATTCACCCAGTCACACACACATTTATACACCGATGGTGATCACTGCCATGCATGGTGCGACCAACCACCAGGAGCAGTAAGGGGTTAAGCATCTTTGCTCAAGGATGCTTGCAGATAGGTCAACAACTGGGGTTCGGGCTGGTAGCCCAACACCCAGACCACTAGACCATCCTGTCCCCCTGGTTGTTGCCAGGGTTGCCCTCTGTCCCCCTTGTTATTTATTCTTGCTATCGAACCGATTGCGGGAAGGTCACACAGACATCTCAGGTATAACAGTAGGGGAGTTGGAGCAGCGAATCGCTCTTTATGTGGATGATGTCATTATGTTTGTTAAAACCTGGGTAAATCCATTGATGCAATTTTAAAACTGAAAGTTCTGCTACCATTAACTCGAAAGACAGAGATGATCTTATCCCACAAGCTTTACATTTTTATTTGACGGAAGGTTTTACATACTTTGGCATACAAATTGTCCCTAATCTAGAGGAGTGAGGAGGAATTATGATTCTGTCATTGACCCTTTAAATAAATCAGTTGATAGGTGGATGTCCTTACGATCTCCTTAATTGGTATAATGCATGCTCTGAAAATTAATATATTGCATATATTACTTGTTTCAGAACAATATGTACCAAAACATATTCAAACATATTCTCAGGGATGAGGAAAATATTTTCCAAGTTTATCTGAAACAACAGGCGCCCTAGGCTTCGTTTATCTTTTATATTTACCATATAACAAAGGGCCTTCAGTGCCCTATTTGGCTGCTCAGTTGAGGACAATAATGTTTTATTATACAACCAAAGTCATTCTTTAATGGATGGAGATGAATGCTTGCTTACTTGGAGTGCCTCTCCCCATGTACTAAGCAAATTTGAAACTAATCGAAATTCTAATTCGATTGTACAGAATATAATAAATGTCTGGAGTGAGTTGAGAAAATATTTGGGTGAACCACATTCTCTATCATGTTTCAGCCAAATATGAAGTAAAGATAGCTTGGGCTAATAAAGGAATATAAAAAGTGAATAATGTATTTAATCCAGATTATGGAAGGCTGTCATTTGAAAATCTAACAAAAAAGTTTAATTACAAAATTTAAAAAACATTCATTAATAAAACCAACTCTTTCCCCTGTCTGGGAAAAAGTATTCTAACCTACGACTTGCTTCTATGTGGTTCACCTGAGTCCTCAAACCTCAACTGCTCCCGGTGGTTGGTCTTGCCTTGCATGGCAGCAATCGCCATTGATGTATGAATGTGTGTGTCTGTGGGTGGGTGAGGCAAAATACTGTACAGCGATTTGAGTAACCGGAAGGCTAGAAAAGCGCTATATAAATGGAATTAATTATTATTATTATTATCATCCATTACTGGTGCCTCTTCCCTCAGTTAAAAGATTAAGAGCTATGAAATCCAAAACAACCCGTTTCCTCAATAGTACCTACAGTAGGACTATACACATTTTAAATGAATCCTCAATCCTGCCCTAATCATGAAATTTTAGGCAAAATGTTATATACAGATGTCTGACATCTAAAGTGGTGCCTTTGCCGTCGTTAAGCGTCGCGAGTACTTGAGAAGGCCAGTAAAGGCGCCAGAGTTCTAATTATTGTAACTGTATGTGGGATGAAGACCGACTGTACGTCTCTCGCTCTACAGGATCTGTGAGAGGGCCATACAGTGGATCATGACATAGACATTTTATGTATAATATTCATTCAGATTTTGTCTTAATTCATTTTTCAAATGGGTTTGCTAGTTTAGTTTTATTCTTTCTGAAAATGCTTATTTTTTGTTTAGTTTAGTATGTCTATTTAGTATGTCTATATTACGTTTCTAACAAAGTAGTCTACCAATATTGACAAATTAGCTCAGTCATTTAAGATTTGCGCTATGAGTTCTGAGGTTGGTGGTTCAAAGCTCCACGTATAATAGTATTTTTCCAGTAGCAGACAAGCAAGTTATATTATAGCCTGTACATATAGTAAATTTGTAACAATCTGATTTGTGGGGGTTCATGACTCTTTGCGACACATTCTTTACGGTTGCCGTGGTTTTAAAAAAGATATATTTTTCTGTGCACGCTGCCGCGCACAGTCTGCCAAGGTGATGTTTGAGTCGTGCCTTGTTTATTTATTTTATGTGTGAAGGAATATACATAATGTCAAATATTTATGTTTGTCAATAAACGGAAGACCGGTTATCTTATAATAACTACTCTAACCATTACAAGTTACTGTATACTGCAAGTTGTCCATCATGCAACTTGTGCAAATAAATGCTGCTTCTCTATATTACGTTTTTAACACAGCAGTCTACCAATACTGACGAATTAGCTCAGTCGGTTAAGATTTGCGCTGTGAGTTCTATATTACAGGACATGTACTGCAAGTAATTAAACAATTACCAACAGTGATATTTTTGTTATAATGTAAATTATAAGCGACTTGTTAGCTAACCGCTGGCTATCTAACTTTAGCATAGCTATACATTACAACCGTCAGGCAGCATGCAAAGTATCCACAAAGTGGCGTTTCCATTGCCCATGAAAGTATTTACATTTCATTGGAATTTTTGGAGTAGCCCAGCTGTGAAGCACGCTTAAGGTGCTAATTGTTTTCACGGTGATGTGGGCTATTCTTATAGGGTATGGAACAATGGTAAATAGGGTTTGGGATGTTTTCAGATTGTTTGCTAGCTAAATTCCCTATTGTGACTGACCACACTCGTGAACTAATTAAAGACCGCATCAACGAGTACCTGCGTATACCCAGAGCTGCGGGAGAGCACATGGATTGGGTGTATACCTGTGCTTGTTAATATATTCAATAAAAAAAAGCAAATCTATTCTGTTGTTTTGTAATCAGAAATGCCAAAATAATGGCCACTGTTTGCGGCAATATAGCCATACAGTATTATAAAACATAGTCTACAGTAGGCCTAATGTAAAAACAATTTGTCGCTGATGGATATCATGCAGGTCCACTACAGGTGGGTCGATGTCCATGCGGTGTTCAAATATTTCTGTAAACGTTTATTAATAAAGCACTCTTTTCCATTGTAGTTCAACTCTGTTCCAATTAAAGTAGCTAGCACAGCTTCGAAAGTTGGTAGAAATCGCCAGATGAGACATGCGCTCATTTGCACATTGATGGCGTCACCGCGTATTCATTTGAATCGACTCTAGTACAAGTTATTGACAGCTTAACAAATATGTCTCACCTTTTAAAGTTGTTAGATTGGCAACACTTCTAGTGCTAAAGAACGTACGAGGCTGAGACTAGGGGAATAACGACGAATCCACCTTGCAAACAAGGACAGGCAATTCTGGTGTACTCTAATGTTCTACAGCCAGCTTTTCCGCTTTCTCCTGATGTCAATTTGCATGATGGTTGGTGAAAGCCTGTTAAATTAACATGTCTATTGCGATAAGCACTGCATAGGGGGCAGGATGGGAAGCCAAGAAGAAGATGCACACTCAATGGGAAAAAGATAGCCTCATAAATAGCTTAATGAAGTAACACAAATGCGTCAGCAGGCCATCCATCCATCTTCTCCTGCTTATCCGGAGTCGGGTCGTGGGGGCAGCAGCTTCAGCAAGGGACCCCAAACTTCTATTTCCCGAGCAACATCAGCAAGCTCTGACTGGGGGATCCCGAGACGTTCCCAGGCCAGTTTGGAGATATAATTTCTCCAACTTGTCCTGGGTCTTCCCCGAGGCTTCCTTCCAGCTGGACATGCCTGGAACACCTCCCAATGCGCCCAGGAGGCATCTTTACTAGATGCCCGAACCACCTCAACTGGCTCCTATCGACGCAATGGAGCAGCGGCTCTACTCCGAGTTCCTCACGGATAGCTGAGCTTCTCACTTATCTCTAAGGGAGACACCAGTCACCCTTCTGAGAAAACCCATTTCGGCCACTTGTAGCCGCGATCTTGTTCTTTCGGTCATGACCCACCCTTCATGACCATAGGTGAGGGTAGGAACGAAAATTGCCCGAAAGATCGA
>JAODLL010002750.1:0-10819 GCA_026546735.1 Forbesichthys agassizii | reverse complement strand
TGGAATGGTATGGAACGGAATGGAATGGTATGGTATGGAATGGAATGGTATGGAATGGTATGGTATGGTATAGAATGGTATGGAATGGAATGGTATAGTATGGAATGGTATGGTATGGTATGGAACGGAATGGTATGGAATGGAATGGTATGGAATGGTATGGTATGGTATGGAATGGTATGGCATAGAATGGTATGGAATGGAATGGTATGGTACGGAATGGTATGGTATGGTATGGAACGGAATGGTATGGAATGATATGGTATGGAATGGTATGGAACGGAATGGAATGGTATGGTATGGAATGGAATGGTATGGAATGGTATGGTATGGTATAGAATGTTATGGAATGGAATGGTATGGTATGGAACGGAATGGTATGGAATGGAATGGTATGGAACGGAATGGAATGGTATGGTATGGAATGGTATGGAACGGAATGGAATGTCATGTGCTACCACAATAAGCCTACGGTTCTTTGGAATCTAGATGGATTTCTGGAGAACTGGAGCCTTAAGTCCACCACTGACAAACAGGAATTGTATTTGAACTGAGAAACGTATACATGCTAAAGTTATTAATAATATTTGAAATAAATGTGTACAGTACACAAAAACAAAATAGACAAAAGAAACTTCTACAAAGAACAAACCGCTCAATAACACACACACACACACACACACACACACAGATGGTGGCTCTCGCACATTGTGTTCCTGCTATGGAAACTAGACTGCCGCAGACCACCGTCACAAAAATATGGCACACGCAAGCCAAACCATCATGCCACGTCAAAACATGCTGAATGCTGACCCCGCTGTGCCCAGCGAGGCCATCGGAGCAGCTCTGGAGACGTTGTTCCTCGTCTCTTCTGTACGCAGGGGGCTCGCCCTTACGACAAAAGAGAAGCGCCCCGCGCCTCACTTCTCCTAATGGCTATAGCCTAACGCGTTTAACAAAAACAAGCTCATTTGTCACTGTTCAGAGGGAGAGTGGTCATGAAGAGGACCTGGGGTGCATTCAGGATAAGTGAAAAACACCCCCCCATCATCCCCATAGAGAGCAGGAAGGACAACCCACCCAGCCACCCACCATCCCCCTCAGGACCAAATGAGGTGATCAATCAAACTCGGGGTCCCAGGGAGAGAGGGATGAGAGGGCCAGGAGAGTCTAAAGAACACAGAGACACAGAGAGAGAGAGAGAGAGAAGGATGTGTGTGCTCACAGAGAAGAACTACTGCACATTTGAGAATGTCCGCCATGAAGGGCGCGTGCAAAAACTCACATCTCCGTGTGAACTGAATCATTAACGCACGTGTTACCACGAGGTTCAGACATGGGCAATCCAGTATGTATGTGCGTGCGTGCGTGTATATTATATATAGAGAAAGATAGACACACACACCTTCACATGACAGTGAAAAATAAATGTAACAGGGTTTAACTTTATTCTTTATTTTATAAATGGTACAGAAAATGATCAGTTGCTATGCCTACCTATCTGAATCAATGTTGTTCATCGAGCGAGAGAATGCGAGTAAGTGAGAGAGAGTGACCTAGCTGGCACACAAACAGGACTGCAGCTATTAAAGTCCTCCCAGCACTCAGCAGAGAACGGTGCCACGCTGAAAATGGATGCTGGTATTTTGCGGCAATTGGAACAATAGAGACCCATCACCATTAAATATGAAGTACAGCACATGCTGTAAGGACAGCAAGAACAAAGGCTACAGAGCAAAAATATCATGTGTAAATAACTAAAAGAGAAGCATTTCACAATCGGATGTCTGTATCGAGAAGAGCGGGTTAAGGTCTTAAGAGCATATTCTCACACCCAACCCACCAGTGAGAGCCTAACTGTGATTTCTGTCTATTACCTGGTCTCAGATAGTTTCCCATTTTGACATGGTATAGGTGAGATGAGGAGACAGGCATTAGACACAGAGGAGAAAGAAGAACTTCCATATGCCTAATCTACTTGAAAGGGAGGGGAACAACAAAAGGAAATTAGTGTCGAGGATTACGAGAGGAGAAAATAATGCGTCTCTCTCTTAGTGAAATAGAGAGACCAACAGGAGAGGTGGCCCTCCTCTCTTCTCTTTCTTGCATGGCAGCAAGCCCTCTGGCATGGCCTTCTGGTATCTACTGCATCTGGGTAACCCAGGAGACACAGACACACACATGCACACACACACAAAGTAAATAAATACATCAGTCCATATACATACAAAGTGACATTTTCTGTTTGTCTGTTTTTGAAAATATGAAAGCGAAGCCAGTGCCCCTTAGCTTTGGAGCTAGCATTGTAACTTGTTACTCTGTGCATTTGAGGCGCAGATCGGAAGCAGCTGTTGAAATGATTCAGAGGAATGCCAAAAAGCACTGAGGATCAGAATCCCAAACAAGAGAGGACATCAGTGGAGGGGAGGAGCGAGGAAGGGCAAAGCAACGTCGTGAAAAACTAGAAAACGAGAAATAAGGAGAAAGGAGGTCAAACGAAGGACAAGAAATATAGGAAATAGACACTAAATATACACAAATTCAAGCGCAAGCAGCAGCTACAAATCAAAACACTACAGAGGCGGGAGAGAAGAGAAGAAGAAGAGTTATTTTCACAATAACGAACAAGGTCGGCAGACCTCCAGAGGTTACCGCTGAGTTCCTGTGGGGCTTTCCTGCTACTTAGAGGGGGGCTCGAGTTTCACAACGTCCAGCTGTTTAACAGGACAAGTAGTCTGTGAGAGTGCATGAAAATTCCTACTTCTTCTTTCCTACTACTTAGGCCTCTCAACGCATGTGAGCATGCACACGCACACACTTACACATGGGAGCATACAATAACACACACATCTCCCCGTAGACCGGACACACACACACACACACACACAGTTCAAAGCAGTGTAGGATCGACGAGGGGACCAGAATGGATATTATTTACAGCATCCTTTTCATCCCTGCTTCCTTTCAGTTCTCATCGCATCCCTCTCTCCTATCTATCCGCCTCTCACCCCTTACACCCATAACATCTCTGGGGGATAGTTTTGCTGCACACACACACACACGCACGCACGCACGGTCCCACTCAATCAATGTGTCTTTATTAACTTCTCAGCCCCCCCCCCCTCCCGAAATGCACACCTAAGATAATGACCTGTACGTAATAGCTGTCAGAACTGTCAGTCAAACAAAATGGGAAAGTGAGTGTGTTAAGATAAAGTAAACAGCAGCCTTTTTGCACTACAATGAACATAATCAGCGTCGTAAAAACATAACACATTTTGATTTCAACTTACACCTTCCTTGAAATCTAGTAACGTTAAAAAGCCAGTTACAATTAATATTTTCTATAACCAAACATGCCAGATGGATTGTAGGCCACTGTTAGAGCAGTCCATTAAAACAGATTTAAAAGGGCAGGCACTTTGAAGGAATACTTGTCAGTTGATTGGATGACCATCTGGTCGTTTTCGCTGTAGGCACACCTAAACCCCACCGCGCACTAACCACGCCCGTACTAACAATACGATGCTCATTGGTTAAATTCAGTTGCTACTTGGACTCTCGTGGCAAAGTAAAACTGAAGCTTGCAAAATCAGGATAGACTTTCGAGGCTGTTTGGTAGGGATTATTAGCAAATACAGCCATTGGCATTGAAACTGTGCTCTAGAACATGTATGTCGCTGTCGTCGCCATTCGTCTAGCCCCTAAACCTAAAGGTCACATGGGTAATTTCCCACAAATCTGACCGACTTTGATCTTTGCACACCAAATACGTGAGGTACAAAATGAGTGTGGCTTTATGGAGTGACTCAGCATTCTGTAGATATTGCTGTATCACAAGCTGCCAAATGGGAAGGGTGGTGTCAGGAGCTCAAGACGCACCTCGCTCTCACACACACACACAGACACACACGCACACTTGTGGATTAATGAGAAGCCTTATGCATAACTCACAGGCAAGCCGGGAAAAGTGAGCATGCTCATACACAAGTAAATGTGCACACACACACACACACACACAGACACACACGCACACCCCTCTTACTGGCAGCAGTGATTAGGCGCTGACCTGGCTGAACTCTGTAGTGAGTGTGTTTGGATTATATTAGCGATGTGTGAGGTCAGGGTGTGCACTTTGGCAGATAGGGAGGCATGGTGATGCATCTATTCTCATCATCTACGAACGATGCACCAGTAAAATAAGCCAGTTTTTTATATTTTATGGAGAGAATACTTTGTGAGAGAGAGAGAGAGAGAGAGAGAGAGAGAGAGAGAGATACCGGCATCTTTGTTTATCATCTCAGCCAGGCTGAGGGGTTGTGGCTGGAAACATCCTATCATGTATGTGTTAGTGATGATTCCTCTGGAAATAAGCAGTATAAACACACACACACACACACACACACACACACGCAAACCCAGACCCCCACCTCGTACACAAAACACATACTTCTCTCTCCGTGCTCATTAAAAAGCGATCGCCTCTTCCTGCAACAGTTTCAAACAAAGCTGAGTGAAAGTGTTGAGACTGTGAGACATTGGCCGGGTGTAGGAGCAAAATTAAAGAGGAACGGAGGCTCTCCCTTTTGTTGTCCCCTACATGAGCGTCACAATATGGGATCGCTGGAGTGTCTCCAAAACGCTCGCGTGGCCCCCTATTATAATGACAGCTGAGGCCCCAAGCTCCCAGATATATACACACACACACACACACACACACAGGTCCCAAAGGACCTGCCCAGTGTGAAACAGTGACACAATCAATCAGTCGGTATTGCATTTATTGACAGTGCCCAGTAGAGTCTCCTTCAGTTTGACTCTCTCTCTCTCTCTGCAGTAACCCTTGTTGTCGTCCGGCCTTCATCTCTTCCGTCTTTAATCCTAGAAGCGCCTTCTGCATCGGTAACAGACACTTTGCACTCTGTTCCACCTCATTTGTCATAGAGAAAACGCACGCACACACACACACACACACACACACACACACACACACACACACACACCCCTTGCCTTTAACCCAATCAGACATCTGAAGACAATTCCTTCCTTTTAGGGAAATGTGTGTAAGGGGGAAGGGGGGGGATATGCATGGGCTAATGCATATTTCATATCTCCTACGATACACTTTTGCGGTATGCATAATGCAGTCCCTGTTTAAAGATGAGGGCTATTGGATGAAGGGCATACCCTAGAAGGTTTCTTACTTTTTGGGGGTAAGGGGAGTTAAACATAAAATGAGATGACATCAATCAAACAATCAAATGTCTGTTTACATTTAAAGAAGACTTGTCTCCTCCCACCACCCTTCCCCAGCCCACAAATCGCCAACACCCCCACCCCACCCTTCCAAGGCCATATTCACATTTTTTACTAGAAATTGTTGAGATCAAGAAATGTGTGGTCTTTTTAAAACAGCATAAATTGTCCTTGACTGAATAAGGCAAAAAAGTCATGCAAATACTATTAAGCGTGTATAGCCAACGCAAAAAAACAAACAGCCAGACTTCTCTGACTTCCCTATTAAGTGGACCCATCCCATATGTAAGGGATGCGGTCCAGCGGGCGCTCTCTGCATTATGACTTATCACTCAACTAAATGAGCTCTGGCAGAGGGGTCATTCCCCCATCTCTAACAAAGGAAACCCCTGCGCTCCGTCGGCTTTGACAGGGAGATGCGAAGACGTCTAAGATGTTCCTTGCACCATCACCGAGACGGTAAATCCAGGCAGGAAAAGCGCCAAGCAGCCCCTGGAGGAAGATATGGTTTAAGGCAGTCTGTCGCTCTGATGGAAAGAGGGCAATAAGGTTCTTGGCAGAGGCATGGCAGTTTAACGAGGCTTGATACAACCTTTTCCTCTCTTTAGCACCACCGTGCTCCAGTTCTCACTGTTCCTCTCACAATGTCCTCCTCCAGCGTTCTCTCACATTAAGCTCCATTTCCTTTCCCTTTCACATCCCCCCCAAATGGTTTGTGGAGGCCTGCTTCGGTGCTGAGCAAGCTTTACGAGTGATTTTTATACCTTCCTCCATAGAGCTTCAGCCCTCGACTTAGATGCTAAATGAGAGAGAGGAGACATGCAATGTGTTTCCCCTGCCAACCAGATGTCATATATCAGCCTCACACACACAGAGAGAGAGAGAGAGAGAGAGGGAGAGAAAACATTATGATGAAAGGGTACCTCAAAAATTTCTATAATATTTATATATAAAATATATAAAGCATAGTGAGATGCATTGTAAAGATAGGGGAAATCAAAGATTTGTTTTATAGTCTCCTAATCTGTCCCTAAAGGTGTGGTCATTATATTTATATTTGAATAAAACACAAACACAAAAATATAACCCTCTCCCCTACAAATCATCTTTACTTTTTTGTATGGAACGCAGTATAATAACGAATAAAAACAAACCCCTTTAAGATTTGTGGAGTCTGTCATGCACTTTTCCATCTGGATGTTGGAAGGATGGCAGCTTGGCTGAAGTGCTAGAGAGCTGTATGCATAGCTGGGCAGATGGGTTAGTGGATGGATGGGTGGTTGGCTGGTTGGCTGACTTGACGGATGCATGCATGTCTAGATGCTGTATGGGTGGAATCCATAAACCTGTCCTCAACTATTGATGATGAATTATGAGTTAAATGTTCTGACATGACGTGAGGTATAATTAAACAAAAACAGCAATTGCAAAATACATCACTTATCCATAATTGCACATCAAGATTATTTATGCAATTTCCTTAATATTGGATTGTCCCAGAAAATAGGATTGAAATGAACATTGCACGCATCTTGTCCGTTTCATGCACACACACACACACACACACACACAGATCTATAGAACAGTAGAGGAATACAGATTAGGAGAGATATGAAGGGAAGAGGTGGTAAGGACAGTAGAGGACATGAAAATACAGTAAAGGAGACAAGTAAAGGAGATGAGTGGACCCTAATAAGAGATTATGCGACATAGAGACATAGTGATAGACAGATAGGTAGCGATAGACTGACCCATCTCTCTTCACATAGTGCATACCCTGTCCCCATTAAACCCCCTCCCCTGTGTTGTCTGCGCTGGGGCCTGTGTGGCCAGGCGTGTAGCTCATGGTTCATGGCTCCTATCTATGGCTAGTGACGCCTAGATGCGAGACAGAGTGGAGAGAGAAAAATAAATCTCATAAAAGAAAAAAAAGAAAAAAACTCTTGAAAGAAGAGAATCATCTACTGCCGACCTTCAGCCCGGCCCCAGCAGAGATCGGACGCCGAGGAATTACAGATGATCCGAATCACACTCGGAGCACTGCTGCTTTTTGTGTCAGCAGTATATTGGAAGGTGCGCTTGATTATAAATACTGTAGAGGAGAGAAAGGAAACGTGTAAACAAGCAGTGTTTGACCTACACCGTCTGTTTGCAGACTTAAAAACTCAATATTGTCAAAACTGCAAACATTAATGGCCATTTCTTAATGATCTAAGTGCACGGTCTAATGTGTAAGGCCCACACTGCATTTAGGGCGTGTCCAAAACCTCTTGCTAGTTTAACTGTGGATATAACGGTGGTTGCACCGGGAACATGGTTCAAACGTGTTGTACGTGCTGACTCTCTTCACTATACAGGGGTGTGTTTTGGGGCGTAACATACAGCAAACCAATCAGAAAGTGTCATTAAAAATCCAGGCGCACTTGCACCTTAGCGGATTGCTATACCGGTGGGTTGTCACTAAGCAGACAATCTACGGCAACAGAGAGATTCCACCGCGATGCCTAAAATATGTTGATGTAGGCTACACACCAATAATATTTCATATTGTACTTGTTAAATCTTTAAACCTTTGCATGTTTGTGCGCTCCTGCGCATCCCTGTGTGTGTAACAAGCAGAGTGTATGAGCATTGTGTACCTATATGCGCTACTATCTTGATCATTTGCCGCACCATTGACTTTAGATCACGTTTTTGTTGGTAAATCGTGCAATCACTTTGCCTTGCCTCAAGATAGCAAGCCGGTGCCACCTGACCACACCTCATGTTAAGACCAATATACAACCTTGGATTGGTCAAATGGGTGCAAGTGAATTTGCCATTTCAGCAACGTGAGCCCCGGACAGGAAAATGACATTCTGTGTCAGCCTGAATCTAGCAAAGGCTGAACATTTACTGCATGATTTGCAATCCCTAACTAAGTGAAGATACTTGATTAGCTCCGATTAGACTCTCGGAGAGGTGAAGTATGGAGGAGATGGGAGGGAAGGAGAGAAAATGACAGAATGAATGCAGACAGAGTGTTGAAAGTTGTACTGACACTGCATCACGTCAGCACTGAGTCAGTGTCTACCCAAGAACACAAATGCATTCACACGATAGAATATGTCTTTATTTGCCCCATTCCTCTAGTTGCTGACAGCAGCACTTTTTTTAATCTATTGCTCACGCCCTCACACTGTTTACAAGACACACTCCGTCACTAAGCTAATCTTAAAGTCCTTAGTACCATAGATGGAACCAAGTCTCTGTCTGTGTAAAACACACCTCCATGCCCCATTTTCAATGTGTATATTCATTTTTTCACGCAATGAAAATGTACTACCCAAAGCATGTTCATTTTTTCAAAATTCAGACCTCATTAAAACAAGAATTAAAATTAACATACAGGCTCACATTTGCACTATAAAACAGGTTGGAAATATAGAGAATGTAAATGCAAAAAATAGAAAAGACAGTGAGGAAAAAGTGCAGAAATAGAAATACATGTCTTCATTTTAATGCAACCACCCACCCACACACACACAGAGCATAGGAAGCCTTGCCAAGGATCATGCTATGAGCTTCCGTTTTACCGGAAACCCTGACACACACATCACACACACGTTTTTGGAAAGTCGCTCCCGTCAAGGGCTCAAGGCGCCACAGCAACTTTCAAACATGTTAAAGTGCTGATTTACACTTCCCGCCACATATCTACCAGTCAAGGCTAATTTCCTCTACATCAAAGCCCCACCCATGTGGCATGTTCTGAATGGACAAAACCAGCGCTTCTCTAAGGGAGTTTAATCAGAAATGACGGTCTAATAAATAAAAGAAAGAATACGACACATGTAAACCATCCCACAGAAACCCCATTTGGCTGTGTGTGTTTTCTACTGGCCGTGCGTGCATGAGCCTGAACTGTATGGGGAGTTAATTAGACGCCACACAAATCACAGCTGTGTGTTGAACAGCTCTGGCCTTGGCTTACTGTCTAGGATACTGTATAGGATTTATACAATGTTGCCTCGGGGGAAGAGCAGATAGCTTCCATGCACACCAACCAGGACAGTAGCACTACTGTGTGCTACTGTAGTAGGATCTCCTGTGTATATTCTGGAATGGGGGACCAGTATGGGTATGGTTTTACAGTGAGGGCAGAACATTTATGCAAAGCCTGCAAAAGCGTTTAGTGAATTACAGCAAGCGTCTGTCTGGGAGCCTGTGGCCACACAAGTGTGTGATTATGTTGGTGCATTCTATTTACATTCATTTGATAAGGTCTTGTACCTATAGACATTAACACAATAAAAAGGTTGTTTTAATTTAAGAGGTAAAGTTTTTAAAAGCGACAAAATTAATAAAATGTAAAAATGAAACAGCTATAGACAATAATGGCAGTATAGTACACTCCCATTATTTTCCACTGACTACAAATCATTAATCTAAGCAGATTTCTGGATATAAATATAATACAGAATCTGTTGGCAGTGACATAAGATGCATCCTGGTTTCCATTTAAAGTAGGGATAGCACAGATGCAATACAGGTTTCTAACATGCATCTAAGTCCTAAAATAGAGATTGGCTATGATTTACTTTGCAACTCAATTTAAAACTTAATTTAACACTGGAATCGGATCGTACTCGGCATCGGCCGAGCCAAAGTGCCGATATCTGTATCGGTATCGGGACTGAAAAAACTGGATCGTGCCATCTATAGTTTGTTTGGTTGGGCTGATAGAGGATGCCAGGCTGACAGGCATCCCGAAAAATAAATAAAGAGGTCAAAAAGTGGCAAAGCAGCATTCAGACAAAGTTATAAATATCTACTGAAACCCACTGCGTAATACGCTTTATTCCGAGACTCGCCGAATTGCTGTGCTAAGGATCATCTTTACTTCTCTTCTTCCCCTCTCGCTCTCTCAAAGACACACACAAACACAGGTGTATCACACACTTCTATATATGTTTACATCTGGCAATGCAATCAATGCATTATGCTAACATAATGCTAACAACAGCAAAACAAAACGATTTTATAGTCTCTTGATCACATTGCTGTAGGCTACGGTGCCTACCGTGATGGTTGGTTGTTTGCTAGCTGAGGAGAATCGCCATCTGTCCATCTTTTGCATGAATTATATCAGATCAAATCATTCACACCACTTCATAAGTGGTTCATTAGGTAGGCTATACACTTGATGTAGCTACTGACAGAAATGCGAATTGGAACCATTTTTACAGACTACATTTGCAGACGCGGACGCCGTTATTGCAGATCAAGGTGACTAGGCCAGACCGGGCCTTCGCATAGGGGTTAGGGGGAAAAGTAAGAAAACACGGTGAGTAGCGGAGGATGGGAATAACACATAAGTAGGCCTACTGCCTGTCTATAGTCATTAATTAATTATTAATTACATGTTATAGATAATCAATCATTTATAATTAGAGTTATATTTAGATTAAAGGTTAATAAATTAGGCTAAGGAAAAATGTCACATGCCCCGCGGGGGGGGGGGGGGGGGGGGGGGGGGGGGGGGGGGGGGGGGGGGGGGGGGGGGGGGGGGGGGGGGGGGGGG
>JAODLL010002749.1:0-12174 GCA_026546735.1 Forbesichthys agassizii | reverse complement strand
CTCAATTTGTGCAGTAAGATATTATGTATTGCAACTTGTATTTCTGTGAAGCACCTTGTGACTGCTGTCTGCAAAAGGTGCTATACAAATAAAATGTACTTACTTAAAGGTCCTTGCCACCAAAATCCACATTTACATGGTTTCTATAATACATAATACGTTTGTACATGTTGAGGTTAAATACCTTCAGAAAAAGTTTTAAACATGAGGGGACTGTGTTCCCCCAACCACCCCAATACAAACATGTATGGAAAGTACCCCGCCTAAACCACAAGGTTTGCATTTTGGACTGTATGTGTCTACGTCAGCTCATAAACTCTAGCCAATAGAATTACTCTAAACGTGCAGATGCTCACTGCCTAGCAACAAATCATTAACGGCATACACCGTGTTTTAACTGTATGTGACAGCAAGAGAGCGTCTGACTATCGCATTGCATCGGACACTCTCTGTCCAGACTGAATCCATCTGTTACAACATGTAAACAGAACACTTAGCCTACCTATTAGCAGTAGCACACTAGAGAGCATACGCCTTCTCCATATTCACAACAATTGCCTACTATGACGGGGGCAGGTACAGATTTCACTCATTGTTGTAGCCCACACGTAGTACCACCACCTCTAATTTGTAAAATAAGATAACTAGCTTGCCAGCTCTGTTGAGCATGCTAATAGAAAACAATCTCCCCTCCAGCTAGCTGCCACATTAGGTAACTGAAATAACAGTTCTCAGTTTCAACCATTAAATATATAGTCTAGTTCTATGGTCTCAACATTAGCAACATGAATAAAATATTAAAAGTGCACATGCGCCACCTAAAATCATGTAAAATCTTTTAGTGTGTGTGAATTCTCGTGCACTTTTTGTGTCTCGCTCCTGAAGTGTTTTAGTTTGATAAAGGGTTACTTAAAGGCAGTGTTGTAGTACAAGAGACCGGTCTTGGTCTCGAGACCACTTTTTTAGGTCTCGGCCTCGTCTTGGACTCCACCGCATTTTTACTCGGTCTTGTCTCGGCCTCGGACCAAGAGGTCTCGGGATTTTACTTCAAGACCGGTCAAGACCACAACCGTGGGAATATAATTATTGCTGTCCGGTGTATGTCTAATGATAATTCTTGTTATTAGAAGTAAATCCTTCCTTATATTTCTAATGTTTTACTTTACGTTTTGCTACTGAGCAGGCCGGCTGGCCGCAACTGCAGCGTGGCACGCTGTCTCTGTGTGTTTGTCAGACTGGGCCAAACTAATACTCAATGTTGAGGGAAAATACGAGCGGCCCCTCCCATCTTGGACTGATCCTTGAAATTCTAAGATCTGATTGGCAAAAGAGCGTTTTTAGCAGTGTTGAATAGAATGCAAGGTGGTGTACGAGATATTTATTAATTTTAGTTTCTTATCCAAATATATTGAGGGCAGGGCAGACAAATTAACAAGTGTGTACAAATTGAAAGACGAGCATGTTTCTATGGAACTTTGGTGTAAAATGTAAAAGAAAGAAAACACAGGCCTACGTTGCAGCCTGGAGATGCAGTATGGGCTATAGACTACAAGAGATGTCAGGTACAAGCAGCAAAATGTTCTACGTTTAGATAAGCATAATTTAAACATCCAAACGATAGCTATTGTTTTCATTTTTCTGAAGTTTAGTCTGTTGGCTAGAGTTGGTAGGCTAATAGCCTAACTAATAAGATTAGGTTGTTAAAATTGGTTTTAGAAAGCACTCATAAAAAACAAGTTGTGTGAATTTATTGTTTTCTGTTTGGCCTGTTGTGTCCCTATTGTAAGATTTTGCATTCCTGGTTCCTGCATTTCTTTGGAAAGCAATACAGAATGCCTGACTCTTATTGCATTATATTCTATTATATTTTAAATTACATAAATAAAGACATTAACACCATAAGGATACAGACAAGGTACACATTGTTGCATAACCATTCACCAGAATGGAGGAAATTAAGTGTTTTATGTTAACATTAATGTAACCTGTTATACAGTAAAATGTGTAATTTAATAGGCTTTGTAAAATATTTCATATTCCCCTAAAGGTCTGATAGATTCACCCCAGCTGTTTTTTAATGTACAGACTAGGTAGGCTACTGATTGTAGCCTAAATGTATATTTAAAAACAATGAATGGCCAAAAGAAAGGGCCAGGATATCTACAAACATAAATAAACTACTGCATCATAGTTTATTACAGTGGATGGTGTGTAGACTAAATTTCTATTTGCAAGGTCTCCTCTAGACAGTTCTCGGGCCAGTTGGCTTCAAAGTCCAGGGCCGTTTTTCAGTCCCTAAAGAAAATACTACGTAACGTCATGCCTCCATCTAATCCAACAATGTTATGCGACGAATTGCACACATGCATAATATAGGCTACTGCACGGTCAATGCATTATGTGCAAGAAGGCTATATATCTTGCAATATAGGACTTGAACTTGTCTGGTCTCTGTCTCAGTCTCGCTCTGCCTTGGTCTTGGTTTTGACTCGGTCTCGACTCCTCAAAGTCTTAGTCTTGTCTCGGTCTCGGAACACTCTGGTTTCGGTGAAGACTTGGTCTCGGATTAGTCGATCTCGACTACAACACTGCTAAAGGTATCCCTTTTAGTAACTAGATATCGATGTTGGTTTGCACTGCAAAAAGCTTTTAGCGATTTCTGAATAAAAAGTGAATAGTATCTACTTTATCTACACAAGCCTCGTATTTTTAAGGTGAATTGATGTCTAGATATTTCTGAATATTATTTATAGAACTATCAAACTTTTCATGCTTTTTCTGCTTTATTTAACAAACTTCGTTTCGAAAGGGTCACTGAATCCGGCAGGACACAGAATTAGGCGTAACACCGGCACGGCACACGCACTGGCACCAGGCGGTGGAAAACAACTATATCGCCAATTGGCGTGTCATGTCCACTTTGAGAGAAGCGTTCCATTTTTGCTTCCATAGAAATGCATTATACGGCTCTTGTTATTATTCCAATATAGTGTAATTTAGTTGAATTAGTGACGCCCACTCAGCAGTGTATTTTACATGCCTAGTAGTTACAGAACAGAGAAAAGTATGCTATATTTCAATTTTAGGGTGTTTATATTGTGTAATTATGTTTTTGAAGTTGGCATGCACATTGTTTTATTATGTAAGATATGAACTATAACAACTGGCAAGGACCTTTAAAGATCCCATGGTAGGCCTACTTATCATAAATATATGGGTGTTAACCCAGTGTCCTGGCTAAATTTCCAGCATAGCCCTCATGCCATCATGGCTACCTAATCATCCCCAGCTTTCACTTGGTTTTATTGTTCTCTCTCCTCATCCCCAACTACTCCCAGGCTGTTGCTGCAAATTAAAATATGTTCTCAGTCAACTTGTCTGGTAAATGTAATGTATGCCACCCTTGAATTTAAGCTTGCCTCCCCATGAACATTTTTCTAGAATCGCCAATGACCAAATACAAACATACATTTGTATCCTACCTACATACATAGGGAGGATACAAATAATGAACTTCTTCATGTCTAATATCGAGCAGCATTTCTGTTGAAATCACATTATTAACCTATTAAATAGCCCATAGAAAAGAGAAAGGGGACGGACATCTAGCTAAATAGACTACCCTATTCCCCCGCCTGCCCAACTCTCAGTCAGTTTACGTCCCTCTGGCGACAGTCGACAACTTAAAACGCGAGTGTGCACGATTAGCGGACGATGTGCGCAATGGTGCGATGACTTTCCTTTCGTTTGCTCAAGGACACGCAGTCGCTCGCAGTGTCTTGATAGGGCCGGTTGGAGCAGTAAACAACTGGGCGAGAACCCGATGATAGCTTGGCGAACTGTACATTTTTAACTTGATATAGGCGACTACTTAACGGGTCGTGTTAGCGCTACAGACGAGACTAAATTGGTGGTCGTGAGTGAATGCGTCCGGACCTGGGCTATTGTGCGCGCACTGAGTCCTGCATCTCGTCGCGAACTTTCCAGCAAAGATGATATTCCTTCGAATTCTGCTCAACCTCTGCTTTTCAGGTATTTATTTAGGGACTATTTAAACAAAGACTTGCACATAATTACAGCGCTATGTGGATCATTTATATAATTAAATACTTAAATCGCTCAGGCTTCCTGTATTCAGTTTAAAATGTGTGTAATTATACGTATTTCTTAAAATGTTTGAATGGCAGTGTAATCATTTTTTTAACTATACATTTGATGATTTTAAACAGCAATTCTTTATCTTTTTGGAACACAATACGCTATACAACACGCTCAGCGTGTCACCTCGAGCAAGATGAGATATAGGTCGATCATTAAATTATACATTTGTGCACATTGTCTAAAAAATCATTTAACCCCAAACCTTCATAATTCACAGATTGGACGATTGTTTAAAATGAAATGTTAATTTCCTGTGGCCCTTACATTTTAAATTGACTGAAACAAATATTTTCAAAAGATCTAAATCAATCAAATAAAAATAACGATATTTGGGTTGTTGGGTGGTGTTATTTTTTTGTTTCCCTTCAGGTAACCCCCCCCCCCCCCCCCCCTGAAATAATGGGGATTTGAGTCAGTGCCAATCCATATAGTTACATAGCCTATAGGCCTGTATTAATATGTGTAAATTTATTATTTGCATGCCTAACTCTTAACCTATGCCTAACCTGCACCAAACATAAAATAATCTGACATGCACACACACACACACACACACACACACACACACACACACACACACACACACACACACACATACAGATGCAAATAGACAAAATGCCTTAATATTTCCTTACAACAAGACACAATGAAGTCTGTGGTAAAATAACAAAGAAGTCAGAGGCCACATGACAAAAAATCTGTCTTGATGATGTGTCAGTTGTTCTTAATACAGGATGTCAAGTCCTATGGAAAACAGAGAGGAAGCCTCTCTATCACTAGGAGATTGGTAGGGATGGTGGTCTAAATGCAGATGGAAACTATTTAGCAATTTCATGTTCCTGGATATCTGAAATTGAGTGAGTTAGCAAATAAAGGCGATGATGTGTAACAGTTTAATAGAGGCACTTGTCTCTCCCAGGTCATGATTTTAATTTTCCATTTGTCATTCTAAACTGTGCAAGTTTCCTTTCTGTCATGTTTATTTTGTTTTCATAAGCTTCATCAATAAGATATGTGCTCACTCATAGAGAGGCATTAATACAAATTAGGATTTTTCAGACAACACTTTATAAATTATTTTTTTAAACAACTTTAGAGTTTGGAAATAAATAAGATTTTTAGTTTCACTTAACCATTTGATAAAGCAACAAATACATTCAGAAGTTGGAGAAGGGTTTATATGTTATGTGTGTGTGTGTAATGTGTATTTGTCAGTGTGTTTTCAAGACGTGTGTGATTTGAAGGTCTGACACAGGAGTGACAGATGGCCTGTTGGATTCTACTGTACCTTCTTGCCCGTGTGTGTTTAGGTGCGCATGTGTGTGTGAATATACAGAAAAGGGTTCATTTCAGAATTATCACTTGTACTTGTGCATATTGGCATTGTATTTTTGCACGTACTTAATTTATTTCACAAATTGATGTCACGTATCGCTGCTTTCTACACACACACAAACATGCACTCACACAAATCAATTCTAGTCTTCAGTTTCAGCTTTGCCACTCTGCCATCATGATGAAAGACAACAAGCAAAACTGATGGTGGATCTGTCAAGCTATACTTCTCTTTTCATTAGGTAGGACAGGATAGGCTATTGCTCTGGGTGCCTAAAAGTCGCAGGTTCAAGATCCAAGAGCTAGCCTACCTGAAAGGATCCTAGCTAGATGCTCTGCCTGCTCCTTGTAATACTGTACTCACATGTACATGGCTTTGGAATCACTAATTTTAAGTCACAGTATGTCTGTCACGGTTCACGGTTCGCAGGCGCTCCGGCAACCGAAAACGCCAGGCCGCCGGTTCAGCACCGGACAGCGCCGCTGCCGCCACGTCAGCCTCTTAATGCACCTCACGTGCGGCAGCCTCGCGTCCGCTTCCTGGGCGGCGGTATAAGACACTATCCGCCCTAACACCGGTTGCCAGTTCGTTGCCATTCTACGGAAGCACGTACCAGCATCCAGCAGTATCGTCTGCAACTCTCCTCTTCGCCGCAGCCCGTCTACAACGCTGCTTCTCGACACCAGCGATTACCACGCTGCTCCTCGCCGCCAGCGATCACAACACTGCACCTCGCCGCCAGCGGTCTCAACACTACAGCCCACATCAGCGGTTGTATCCTCAGCTGACTGTTGTAATAAATATCCTTTACACTCACCTGTCGCTTACTGCCTCTGTGTTCTGCGCCTGGGTCTTCGTCCTCGCTCCGCCCCGTATCGTAACAATGTCTTGCTAATGATCTGGTAGGTAGATCATTAGCCAGGCCAATTCAATACAGTAGCTGTAAAAGTTCAGCGTATATACAGTGGATATAAAAAATCTACACACCTCTGTTAAAATGCCAGGTGTTTGTGATTTAAAAGAATGAGACAAAGATGCATAATGTCAGAACTTTTTCCACCTTTTAATGTGAACAATTCGTTTGAAAAACAAACTGAAATCTTAAAGGGGGGAAAAAAACAATTAAAACCGTACAATAACCTGGTTGTATAAGTTTGCACAACCTTAAACTAATTTGTTGAAGCATCTTTTTATTTTATTACAGCACTCAGTATTTTTGGGTAGGAGTCTATTAGCATGGCACATCAATATTTGAACACTCTTCTTTGCAAAAGCACTCCAAATCTGTCAGATTGCAAGGATTGTCTGTGCACAGGCTTTTTCAGATCACCCCACTGATGTTCAATTGGATTCAGGTCTGGGCTCTGGCTGGGCCATTCCAAAACGTTAATCTGTGTCTAGATTTTATCCACTGTAGAGTATGTCTGCACACTAGGGTTGCTTCATTATGGAATTTTGAATGGATTTTGGTTAATATTGAAATCACAATTTAATTAATAGCCTATGCCAGCGGTTCCCACGCTTTTCAGCTCACGGCCCCTAATGTAATAGTGCCACACGCTACCCCTGCTATCTCTAGAGGTGGTTGAAGCATACCAGCCATAATATTATTTGATGGTGTTTAAATATAGGCTAGTATAAAAATGAAAGCTGTACTACTACTAGAGATGTAACCCTTTAAGCGGTTTAACGATGAACCATGGTAAAATAAAATTCCAGACGGTTAGTAGCCTATTATCATTCCAAATATAAATTCTCATTAAAACCGCATTTGATTACTACACTGAAAAACACGATAATGTCACGCTATGGGGCGAAGGAAGGATGAAGACCCATGTGCGGAAGGAGGGGCAGGAGACGGCAGAGAAACATAAAACAAGTCTTTATTAAATACAGTCATGTGAAGCATACAACCGTTTATGCTGGTTGTAACAATGACTAGCCAGGGGTAGCTTGTAGCAGTGGAGAGTCCCGAGGTGTGGTCGTCGTGGGGAGTGGTGAGCGATGAGTAGCTACCTCGACGGAGAAGCCAGGTGGGTAAAGCGCAAGCGGCGCTGAAGGTGTGGAGAGTTTTAAAGATTAAAGTATCCTATTTAATGGCAATAATACTTATCCCTGCTTTATTGGGTATTATTTTCAATAAACTACAGTTTTAGTCAGGTCTTTTTGTAAACAAATATATTTTAGGCTATGTCCAAAAATTTAAAACATCGACTGATGCGAATTTACTATTGTAAATATAAAATAAATAACCAAATAAATAGCATTACTATAGTAAAATGTTCATGATAATGCCACATTCTATTCCTGCTTAACTCTTAACACAGAAACCTAGTGGAGCAATACTTATTTCTGTGGGTGGAGCATTAGAACTGTGTACTGTATATAGTCAGCAATGCATTGTGCGTCTCATCAATGAAACTACACGCAAACCTATTTTTGCTATGAATCCAAACACAACCGTCCTTGGAGATCATTGTGATCTCACGTCACAAGCTCCTTTTTCATACTTTTCATACATAAATACTGTGAGAATTTGGAAAGTGGAGACGGTCTGACTTAGAAAATTTTATTTCATCTTACACAACTTCAGCATATGCATGAAACATCACTTTACAAAGTTATAAAGCAGTAAGATACTGCATATGCTTGTAATTGTAACTGGTCTGCGCAACTGTAATAACCAGCCACATAGAGAAACACATTGCTTATCAGACCTTAAGCTACAGCCAATATAACACATTTTAGGAAATGTGAAATAGACTCACCAGTGACATCCTTTATTTTAAAAGTAAATATCCACGTTGATCTTCCATTGGGCAAATGTGTTAAAAGGTTAACCGCAAAGTGATACTCTTTTGATTTGAGCTTGAAGTTAGCAAGAATGACTGACCGTTTCTTTTAAGTTTATGCACTCTTATTTATAAGACCTGAGCTTTACTGGGTATGCTATTTTGTATTTCTTTATGTATATTCTAATTTATGCTGTTTTTAATCGTAGTGACTCGTGAGGGGGACCAGTGGAGTGGCCAGCAATTGTAATGGGGTGGCACTGGCCCTCACTTAGCCACGCCCCTGGCCTGTGATTCTCAAGCTCTGCAGGGCCGTGCCCGTGTTTGCTTTGTGTCCGTTTCACGTGTGATGTTCAGTGGGATGAAGCGGCGTGACTGCCTTGTTAAAATTGTTAAAACACTGCATGCTGGGCAGACACTTCATTTCACATCCGTTTTTTATAGACATGCAATGCTAGCCTGCATAGCCTTTTGTAGCACAGGCTTACTAATTAAAGAGATGGCTTAGTATGCAACCCTGCAGGCCCAGTGCATTCAATCGATCTGACAATGTTTTTGTCAAAGTCTCAGCTTCATCCGTTAGCACTACGTCACATAAGTAAAGGCTGGCTCTACGAGACAACCTAATATAGCCTAGTCTAGGCAGTGCCGTCGCGTAGGGGGTGCGAGGCCCTGTGCGAACTTTACGTGCAAGGCCTGGACATGCTTGCACATGAATCACGGTCACACACATGCCTACCCTAACTACTCTAGTTTACCGCACCTGTAATCTCTGTACACTATAATTTACATTTATAGTGCAGCATTGTGCACATAGAAGGGGCTGCTCCGGCGAATCATGGGAGAGGAAATATGTCCTGGGAAAAAAATAAAAAATAGAATCAGTGCCTGGAGCACATTGGATGCCAAGTTACTGTTAAAATAAACTACAAAATACATGTAATCACAGCAATATTAATTTACATTGAATAATTATGCATCCAAATGACCATACAAATTGTAGTATTTGTTGACAGTTCAAAATTGAATACCACGTTCAGTTAAAATAAGACATCTTGAAATGTTTTTATGATATGTTTGTTATGTGTATTTTAAGACTTTTTAATGATCAGTGGAGAACAGTGTGATCAGGGGATGAGCAGTGTGCATCCACTCGCAGTATATTTTTAATATTTTTTGACGGCACACTCCTGCCCGCAGCAATCTTAAAGGAGTCATTTCATGCTCCTTTTCACTTGTTGAAACAGTTCCTTGACTTCTCAATGCAATGTAGTTGACAAGGTTAGGTGAAAATACCACATAGTTTATGTGGAATAGCACATCATACAACAACTCTTTAGATAAAGAATGTAGTTCATTGTTGTTCGTGTCAACAACACAGCAGCAGCTTGATCACACAGCCCTGTGTAGGAACGCTGTTATGTTTTGATAACCAGCCATTAATCTACTAAGCACATTATTTCATGAATGAAGGCAAATTATATCATAGCACAACATCACAGCCATCCATGCCCACTAAACAGCCATATACCCATAAGCACGTATTAATTAATGAATGAAGGGTTACATAGCACAAAGCCGCATCCGTTCTTGCCACAGGGTTATTGGACAGACAGGTGGCTTGCTGCTAGTAATAGGCTGTTCGGTTAAACAGAAAACATTCAAATTAAACAAAGACATATTCTATCTTTGTTATTATAATGGACGTAATGTTAAATGTTTTGTAAGATATGACTGATCACTGACCCAGATAAAAACATTATTACTTGCGGTATCAAAAACGGCAATCCGTTTCCGGCGGGGGATACAATTGAATTATGACGTGAGTGTGTCTATCAATGAGCAATATTTAGGTTAAGCAAAACAACACAACCTTATTTAAGAAACCTATTGCTAATATATCCATCCATCCATCTTCATCCGCTTATCCAGAGTCGGGTCGCGGGGGCAGCAGCTCCAGCTGAAGGGGAAGCCAGCCACCCTCCTGAAAATACACAATCCATTAAGGCTTACCAGGTCTGTCCAGAGTTTTCCCCCACCCCTTGACCCAAATCACCACCAGATAGTGATCAGTTGACAGCTCTGCCCCTCTCTTTACCCGAGTGTCCAAAACATGCGGCCTCAGGTCAGATGATACGATCACAAAATATATCATCGACCTTTGGCCTAGGGTGCTCTGGTACCTTGTTGTTATAGACAGTCCATGACTAGCACAGAAGTCTAACAACAAACGCCCGCTCAGGTTTAGATCAGGGAGGCCATTCCTCCTAATCACTCCTCTCCAGGTATCTCCATCATTACCCATGTGCACGTTGAAGTCTCGCAGTAGAACTATTGAGTCCCCTGCTGGAGCCCCATACAGGACCCCATTCAGGGTCTCCAAGAAGGCCGAATACTCCGAACTACTGTTCGGTGCATATGCACAGACAACAGTCAGAGTTTTCCCTCCCACAACCCGTAGGCGCAGGGAGGCAACCCTCTTGTCTATCCGGGTAAACTCCAACGTAGCGGCGCTCAGCCGGGGCCTTCTGAGTATTATGTAGTATGAAATACTTTAAACACAATATGCAAGGAGACGATCGAACAGTTTGGAACCACATGATGGCAAAACAGACAGCGGCAAACGACTGAATTAAAAATAACCTGGAAAGTTTTGGACAGTTTTCATACCTTGGCAGACATCCTGGATATTTTATTGACAAACGTCTCGATAGGTTTGTTGAAAGAGACACCCACAAGAAATGAATTGCTGCATCATGCCTTACCCACCCACGAAGAGACACAGTATTTGTGTGTGCTGCGCATCTCGTCATTTCTCAGCAAAATGACACACACAAGCATTGATGTTTCTAAATAAAATGTGCTATTATTCAACATTTTTTTGTTTGAGTAAAGAACCAAAGGCAATAAACTATAAATCGCTTTGTATTGTGTTTTGACAACTATGAAAAGGTTCAGTGGTTATAATCTAGTGTTGAGCTAAATGTGAAATGTAAATAATAGTTTAATTACAGTAGCAACGTATATGAGAGCTCAACAGGCTGCATCTGTAGCAGGTTCGGTGTGTGTCTTTGTGCGGACCGCGGTTCTGTATTTTGGAACCGCAACCGTGGACGTTTGTATCACGGTTTTGGTTTCAGAACAGTTACACCCCTATTGTTTATGGTATGGTAGCTTGCAGTTACTGTATCAAAAAATAGATTTACAGATTTGGTCATCTGCAAACATTAAACTTTTACTTACGGTTTGTGTACTGGCGATCAACATCTGTTCCTTGCCTTGCATATTTCACTTATTCTATGTAGCTGGCCATACCGTCATAGGGCTGTTACCAAACAAACTGTTTTCATTAATCTACGCAACATATGCACCTTCCTCTCATTCGCAGTTTCTTCGCCCCTCTCGCCTTTGGGGGGTGACCTCGGACCTTCTAGAGGGGTCCGGGGTCCCCCGAAAGAATATTTTGAAGATTTTAATGTTAAATGCAGCAAAGAATGCAACTTTGAAACTTTAAATAATTTCAAGTTGGATATCACTTTATAACTCAGTGCTCCAATTCTTTTGGCTTCTAAACTTCAAACTGACTAAAATGTCCAGAAAACCGTGTGTAAAACTGCCGAAATCTTCAACCAAATCGCAAGATGATTCTAGTCCAACCAAGCTAGATAACTCCGCTGCTAGCATTGACGACCCAGGCAACCCTGGATCAATTCTGGCCTCGATCCAGACATTGAAAGATTACTTAATGTCAAGATTGGAGGGGATATGTATGTAAACATGTAAACATTCACAAGCACTCTCTTGTTTAAGGTTAAGGTTAAGGTTATCTTTATTATCCCCGAGGGGCAATTTGTGTTACAGCCAGCAGTAGTCACATAACAATAA
>JAODLL010002748.1:0-12175 GCA_026546735.1 Forbesichthys agassizii | reverse complement strand
GGAGACAGGAAGGACAGCTGATCATCCTCGCAGTGGAAGACCGTGTGTAACAACACCTGCACAGGATCGGTACATCCAAATATCACACCTGCAGGACGGGATGGCCACAACAACTGCCCGGGTCACACCAGGAACACACAATCACTCCATCAGTGCTCAGACTAACCGCAATAGGCTGAGAGAGACTGGACTGAGGGCTTGTAGGCCTGTTGTAAGGCAGGTCCTTACCAGACATAACCAGCAACAATGCCGCCTCTGGGCACAAAACCACCTTCGCTGGACCAGACAGTGGCAAAAAGTGCTCTTCACTGACGAGTCACGGTTTTGTCTCACCAGGGGTGATGGACGGGCTCGTGTTTATCGTCTAAGGAATGAGCGTTAGACTGAGGCCTGTACTCTGGAGCGGGATCGATTTGGAGGTGGGGGGTCCGTCATGGTCTGGGGCGGTGTATCACATCACCATCGGACTGAGCTTGTTGTCAATCTCATTGCTGTGCGGTACAGGGAAAACATCCTCCTCCCTCATGTGGTACCCTTTCTGCATGCTCATGCTGATATGACCCTCCAGCATGACAATGC
The DNA here is from genome assembly GCA_026546735.1 of Forbesichthys agassizii. Taxonomy (NCBI): domain Eukaryota; kingdom Metazoa; phylum Chordata; class Actinopteri; order Percopsiformes; family Amblyopsidae; genus Forbesichthys; species Forbesichthys agassizii. The sequence continues at coordinate 11,596 of JAODLL010002748.1, read as the reverse complement.
CACCAGCCGTACTGCTCGTTCTGTGCATGATTTTCTGCATGACAGCAATGTCAGTGTTCTGCCATGGCCAGCGAAGAGCCCGGATCTCAATCCCATTGAGCACGTCTGGGACCTGTTGGATCAGAGGGTGAGGGCTAGGGCCATTCCCCCCATAAATGTCCAGGAACTTGCAAGTGCCTTGGTGGAAGAGTGGGGTAACATCTCACAGCAAATCTGGTGCAAATCTGGTGCAGTCCATGAGGAGGAGATGCACTGCAGTACTTCATGCAGCTGGTGACCACACCAGATACTGACATTCAGGGACACATTATTCTATTTCTGTTAGTCACATGTCCGTGAAATATTTTTAGTTCATCTTACGGTGTTGACACTTTAAGTGTTCATACAAATATTTACACACATTACACACACACACATATTTACTGAAAGTAAAAACAGTTGAAAGTCAAATCCTTTCTTTTTTTGCTGAGTTTAATAAAAGGTTCTGTGTTTCAGTTATTCTAACTCACTCCCTGCTTCCCTTCCTGAATCCTTTACACTGGATTATTTAGTCAGCCATTCAACCCTTTTATTTTCTTATCTGCCAGCCACCCTCCAGCGAAACCCCATTTCGGACTCTTGTACCTGCAATCTTGTTGTTTCGGTCATAACCCAACAAAACGAGCGAACAAAAATTGAGAGCTTTTACTTCCGGTGTGATAAAAGTGAATACAGTATCTCCCCAGCTGCTCTGATACTACAACCAATCTCCCGCTCCATTGTCCCCTCACACTTGGATTGCCCTTATAAGGGATGACCTCACCCCATACTCTCGCAGCCCCTCCCACAGTATCACCGAGAGACCCGGTCATGTGCCTTCTCAAGACCACAAAACAAATGTAGACCGGATGGGCACACTCTTTAATCCAAGGTTTATCTATCGGCCGAACTCTCCTCTCCAGCACCGTGGAGTAGACTTTACCAGGGAGGCTGAGTAGTGTGATGCCCTTGTATTTGGCACACACTCTCTGGTCCCCCTTTTTGAAAAGGGGAACGATCACCCTGGTCTGCCACTCCATTGACACTCTCCCCGACTTACACGCAATGTTGAAGAGGCGACATCTCCTCCATACCCAGAAATGTTTGCATTTCTGGACAGATCTCATAAATCCCCGGGGCTGCCACTGTGGACTTTGACTACCTCAGTGACATTCCAGAGAAATTGACAATGATTCATCAGCCTCCATCCCTGTCTCTCTCATAAAGAGGGTGTTAGTCGGAATCTGGAGTTCCTAAAAGTGTTCCTTCCATCGCACAATTACCTCCTCAGTTGAGGTCATCAACATCCCATTTGTACAGGTCAGTTGAGATCTCTGACCTCTTCCACCCATGTTGCAGTGCACCCAACCACCGCGGTTCCTCCCATGAGGTGTGGACCCATAGGATGTAGAGGATTGTGCCATGTTTCTTCGGGCTGTGCCTGACCGGGTTCCGTGGCAAACCCAGTTGCCAGGCGATTGCTCACAAGCTTTCCCTCTGGGCCTGGCTCTAGATGGGAGCCCCGGGCTTTCTCCAGGCAGGATATCTCATTTTTCATTGAGTCTTCTTTGAACCATTCTTAGTCAGGCGCCTCCCCGACACCACTATACCATAGGAGACCCTACAAGGAGCATCTTGCTCCAGACAACACAGCCCTCAGGCTCATAAGGGCATACAAACCTCTCTACCACAATAAGGTGAGGGTTCCCAGAGAGGCTAAAACTACAACTAAGCATTTTCAAATAACTACTTTAAAACTATACAAAAATCTGAATGTAAATTAGACATAAAGGCTACTCTATCATGACAAATCTACTGTATGACCCTCTTGCAGAGAAAGTGAGAGGTACAGATGTCTGACATCTAAAGTGGTGCCTTTGCAGTCGTTACGCGTTGCGAGTACTTGAGAAGGCCAGTAGAGGCGCCAGAGTTATATTTATTGTAACTGTATGTGGGATGCAGACGGACTGTACTTCTCTTGCTCTACAGGATCTGTGAGAGAGCCATACAGTGGATCATGACATAGTAGCTTTTATGTATAATTTACATTCAGATTTTGTATTAATTCATTTCTCACCCGGGTTTGCTAGTTGAGTTTTATTCTTTCTGAAAATACTTATTTTTAGTATGTCTATATTACGTTTCTAACATGATAGTCGAATTAGCTCAGTCGTTTAAGATTTGCGCTATGAGTCCTGATGTTGGTAGTTCAAAGCACCACGCATAATAGTATTTTTTCCCGTAGCAGACAAGCAAGTTATATTATAGCCTGTAAGTATAGTAAGTTTGTAACAATCTGATCTGTGCGGGTTTATGACTCTTTGCGACACATTTACGGTTGGCGTGGATTTTCTTTTAATATTCTGCTGTGCACGCTGCCGCGCACAGTCTGCCAATGTGATGTTTGAGTCATGCCTAGTTTATTCATTTTATGTGTGAAGGAATATACAGACTGTCAGATATTTATGTTTGTCAATAAACAGAAGACCGGTTATCTTTTAATAACGACTCTAACCATTACAAGTTACTGTATACTGAAAGTTGTCCATCATGCAACTCGTGCAAATAAATGCTGCCTCTCTATATTACGTTTCTAACAGCAGTCTGCCAATACTGACGAATTAGCTCAGTCGGTTAAGATTTGCGCTATGAGGTCTGATGTTGGTAGTTCAAAACATTACATATAATAGTTTTTTTTCTCGTATGGAAACATGGTGGAAGTCGAAGCTCACTATGACGTGGCTTTGGCTATTGATCTTATAATATGAAATTGAACTGCTCAAAACCAGACAAGCTTTACAACATTTTACATTTTATTTGGCATCAAATCCGCAATGAGTATAATCTGAATATAGAAACACTGCAAGAAGATCAAAGATAGAAACCCACAGCATCGGCTGAATCAATTCCCCCGTAGGCTAGGCCATGTACTCATCTCTCCCGCTAGCAAAACTGCTAAACCTAAAGCGTCCATATAGTCTATTGACCGAAAAGATGGGTTTATTTATTAAGGACATGTACTGCAATAATTAAACAATTACCAACCGTGTTACTTTTGTTATAGTGTACAGTATAAGCGACTTGTTAGCTAACCGCTGGCTATCTAACTTTAGCAAAGCTATACAGTACAACCGTCAGGCAGCATGCAAATTATCCACGAAGTAGTGTTTCCTTTGCCCATGAAAGTATTTACTTTTCATTGGAATTTTTAGAGTAGCCTAGCTGTGAAGCACGCTTAAGGTGCTAATCGTTTTCACGATGATGTGGGCTATTCTTATAGGGTATGGAACAATGGTTCCATACCCTGGGTTTGGGATGTTTTCAGATTGTTTGCTAGCTAAATTCCATATTGTGACTGACCACACTCGAAAACTAATTAAAGACCGCATCAACGAGTACCTGCGTATACCCAGAGCTGGGGAGCACATGGATTGGGTGTATACCTGTGCTTGTAAATATATATTCAATAAAAAAAGCCAACCTATTCCGTTGTTTTGTAATCAGAAATGCCAAAATAATGGCCACTGTTTGCGGCAATATAGCCCTACAGTAATATAAAACATAGTCTACAGTAGGCCTAAGCCTAATGTAAAAACAATTTGCCGCTGATGGATATCATGCAGGTCCACTACAGGTGGGTCGATATCCATGCGGTGTCCAAAGCTTTCTGCAAACGTTTATTAATAGAACACTCTTTTCCATTGTGGTTCAACTCTGTGCCAATGAAAGTAGCTAGCACAGCTTCGAAAGGTGGTAGAAGTTGCCAGATGAGACATGCACTCATTTGCACATTGATGGAGTCATTGCGTATTCATTTTAAGTTATTGAAATCTTAACAAATATGTCTCACATTTTAAAGTCGTTAAATTGGCAACACTGCTAGTGCTAAAGAACGTACAAGGCTGAGACTAGAGAAATAATGACGAATCTACCCCGCAAACGAGGACCGGCAATTCTGGTGTATTCTAATGTTCTACAGCCATCTTTTCCGCTTTCTTCTAATGTCATTTTGCATAATGGTTGGTGAAAGCCTGTTGAATTAACATGTCTATTGCGATAAGCACTGCATAGGGGGCAGGGTGGGAAGCCAAGAAGAAGCTGCACACTCAATGGGAAAAAGCCTGATAAATAGCTTAATGAAGTAACACAAAACAGTCAGCAGGCCAGTGTTTATTAAAAAGGAAAAATTAACATCTTGGATTAGTAGGCGATTATGTTGCGAGAGTGGTTCAACTGCCGTCATGTCCGTGGGTATCAATATTTCATAATCCCTGCAACGCTTTGCTAAGAGTTTAGTTTCAGTAGTTAAGTTTTTATCTGACATGTACTCAATTTACTTGAATAAGAAACGTACGTAACATAAAACTCGTACACCAACTAGCATTCTATTCCATATTTCTAAAACGGCTCTTCGGCCAATCAGATAGCAGATTTTCAAGAATTAGTCAAAGATGGGAGGGGCCGCTCATATCTCCCCTCAACATTGAGTATTAGTTTGGCCCAGTCTGACACAAATACAGAGACAACGCGATGAGCTGCAGTTGCAGCCTGCCCATGGTGGACTGTAAAGTAAAACATTAGAAATTTAAGGGAGTATTTACTTCTAATCACAAGAATTATCATTAGACATGGACCGGGAAGCAATAATTATATTCACGCAGTTGTGGTCTTGACCGAGACAAGACCTAGTAAAAATGCGGTCGAGTCCAAGACTAGACTAATATCTTAAAGACCGGTTTTGAGTACTACAACACTAGTTTTAAAATGCTGCATTATTTGAATACCAGCCTACACGGAATAGGTTACTGTAAACAGTAGACTAATAAAATACGAATAATTAAACTATCAAAAGATTTGATCTTCCGGTCCTTAGACAAGCAACCAGATTGAGTAAAATTTAAGAAAACTATATTTTCCCAATGTCTTTAGAGTAAAAGTTTATCTTGAATTATTTGTTAATTTGCAAATATATGAATTTCTATAACATAATTATTGGCATGAGCCGTAACGGACAGTATTCTACCTGTAACCTTCACTATTACAAGGGCAATGCTTAACCCAATGAGCCACTAAGGTACGCTCACTATGACGACAGCCTTAGGCTACTAATAGGCCTCACATTGACGAGTGTGAATTGTTTACGTGACGGTGGTACACTGACTCAGATCATTTGGATCTCCGGTTCTTTGATGACACCATTCAAAGCATAAATAGACTGTTATTTATACGGAACTAGATTAAAAGATCCATAAGATCGAACTATCAGACAATACAAACCACTTAATGTACTGTATTGTGGACAAGCGCAAATTACAAGTTTAGACGCCACCTGGCGGATATTTGATGAAATTGCACCCACATCACAAACCGCTGTCATCCCGCATCATCTCCCATCGTGAAATCTGATTCACTTAGCAGAATTTGTAGCATCTAAAGAAATTGCATGCAGTAGGAGTGTCACTTTAGAGGTCAGACATCTGTATAAAGGCCTAAGGGTCTGAATGATGCCTAAAAAGTTTTGTCCAGATTGCTCAATAGGAGGCGCTACAGTCATCAGTTGAACATGGCAGCTTTAAAATGTCAAAAGCTACTGTACAAACTATCTACACACACACACACACACCTTAGCTTGGTGTCAAATGATGCAGTGCCTTACATGTGATGAAGCTGTCAAATGTCTCAAATATTTTCATTTCCTGTATTACGGATATAAATAAATATATTATTTTTCTGTCTTATCCTATGCAATTTGTGTAAATATCAGATTTCATAGCGTTTTAGACTCCTGATAGCTCCTTGATTCAAATATGAAAAAAGAATGTTGAAAGTCTTAACGATACGGCTGGGACAGCCTAAAATGTGGCTCCTAGATCTGCCCCATTGACAGAAAGTGGGTGTAGTAACACCAAACAACCACATGAGGGCAGCAATAGGCCATTTGTGAAATAGAGACTTAATATACTGCATTTTTCTATTGTGTATGTACATTCAACACTTCATCTCATTGTGTTAGTGACCACATATAGACTGTCATTCATATATCCACTTTAAAGTTCTTAAACTACTAGTACAGGGTAATTTGTAGTAGTAAGCAGCACTGATTTGTAGTTTACCGCTGATGAGACGTTGGTCCTAGATAGTGAGACACATCATAGGCACCGGTACAGAATATCACATTGGTGCATCATGCTTGTCTCTGATTGGCAGAGATCTTAAAAATCTATAACTCACCAACTATTACTCCAACAGAGGAGTTGGGCACATAATTGGACTCGGTAAGACGTCCTCTATCTCTGATTAGTGCTTTTCAGCAATGCTTGTTTCTGATTGGCCAAGAGCTTAAACAGATTTAACTCATCAACCGTTAATCGTAGGAAGTAGTTAGGCACATAATTGGACTCCGTAGAAAGTCATTTATTATTGTGTGGTGCTTTTTAGCTTTGCTAGTTTATAATTGGCCGAGGGCGTAAACAACAATAACTTACCAAACGTTGGTCCGTAGAAAGTTCTCTATTATTGTTTAGTGCTTTTTAGCCATGCTAGTTTCTTATTGGCCCAGAGCTTAAAACGCTATATCTCTCTAACTCATACAGAGTAGTATGACAGATACTCAAACTTAGTAGGGAGCGCTCTATCGTTGATTGGGACTTTTACCAATAATTGTTTCTGATTGGTTCAGAGCTGTAACTCGCTAACCATTTGTCATAGAGTACTTAGACATGTCTTTGGAGTCGGTAAAGAGTACTCTTACAGATTTGTGATATAGCCATCAAAATCTTTCTTGTAATCAATTTCACCGTGTCATACCTGGTTTTCACAGGTTCTGTATTGGGCCAGCCAATACATATAGGCTCAGTTTTTCATATTGTAAGGAGAGGGGGTAAGCAGGACTAATCTGTTGGATTCATGTCCTGTCAGACCTCAACACCTATATCCCTTGTAAAGACAACAATGTAAAATATGTTCATGTGGAAAATACATCTTTGACCTTACGCCTTACCTCTGTTCGCTCTTTATTCCTTTTCCGAGGTCATCCAGTCAGATGGTGCTGTCTGCTTGACCCCTATAAATGCTGCTTGCAGCTTTAATTATTATTATTAATTATATTATTATTGCATTATAACATGTTATGAATGTATGTATAGCGCATTTTAGACATGACATTCACAAAGTGTTACCAAAATATTTGAGGGGGTTTAACCAGGACAAATTATATCAACTTCCAAGTCAAGTTTCACGTAAAGTCCAAATTGAGTCCATATATTTGTGACTTAAGGTTTGTTAAGAACTTTCGTATGGGAGTTTCTCAACTCTACTAAATATGTCAATGAGATCTTAACCAATACAAATCGAGAAACATTATAAGAGGAAATAAAACTAACCTATTCATTAATGTTACACCTTTTATGCAGGGCAACTGCAACCTGCATTTTTTTATGATTGGTGTTAATTTAATTACTGACATCACCAACAGTAATTGCATTATTGGCTGACTGCCTTTAATCTGGAAGTTCTAACCAGTTATTTACAATGTGCTTTACATACCCTTTTTAATATCACATGATATATGTTGTGTTTTCTAGGCTACCAGACACTGGGAGAAGAGTATGTCAACATTATCCAAGTTGACCCCACTAAACTCCAGATCCCCTCCAATGCCAGAAGAGGGCTCCTGGTACTCCTACACACATTTGTACCTTATCTCTTGGAAAAGGTATTGGTGTGTCTGGAGAATGAACTCGAAGGAGGAGGGGAGTGCCAGAGAGTAATGTCTCAGCGGCAAAGAACACTAAATGTGTGGAGTCCCAGATCGTGGCTTCAGGCCTGGGTGTGGAGGGCTGTTCGACTACTATCAGAGCCTCAGATGAGGGCCTGTGTGCCAGCTGTATTTGCTGTCCAGCAATGCATGAGCCTCTTCCACAGAATTCACGTGGCTCTCTTCTACATCAATGGGACTTATTATCACCTGTCCAAGAGGACAGCTGGTGTCAGCTATGTAGGTGACTGACAACTTGCATATGGGCTCAAAGACATATATGGCTGGTCTGGCCCATCCAGCTAGATACTGTAAACATTTATTTTATCTTTTTGGGATAAGGTATTGGGGCTGGTATGATTAATTCATTGTTAATCAATTTAATACTGCATCAATTATGATATGGTCATAATGTATTAATTTGTACTAACTTGATTAGAGTAAGAAACTACAATGACATGTATACATGTATAAAAACTGAGCTTAATGGAACATTAATAACATTGGTATATAATACAATTAACCATTTTACAGCCCTTAAGGTGATATAGCAGAGCAGACCAAATGTTTGTATTGCACATTATGTCAGCACAAATCACATACACTGCAAGCTAATTTTTCTCATAGCATTGACCCTGTTGTTTCTGCCAAGCTCCGTGTGGTTGCTAAAAATGGGGATGACCAAGTCGTAAGGACTAGCTACAAACTGCTAGGTGCTGTGTCATTCCTTCAATTGGCTATCACCCTGGCCTTGCAGCTCAACAGCTTCCGACAGAGACAGGGAGCCCGAAACGAGTGGAAGCTTTCTCCCAGGTACTGGACTGAGCTATTTGATAGTGTAAATCTGGTGTATGTAAAAAAAAAAAAAAGTATTAGGCATTAATATGAAGTTGGTCCCTCTTCTGTGGCCATAACAGTTTCCACTTTTCTGGGAAGGCTCTCTACAAGATTTTTGAATGTTTCTGTGGTAATGTTCAACCATTTGTCCAGAAGAGCATATGTGATGTCAGAACCGGAGATTGAGAGCCAGCCCCTCTTGTCCAAGGTCAGTGTGACCTTGGACAAGAAGGGCTGGCTCTCAATCTCTGTTCTAGTTAAATGATGTTCACTGAGGTCAGGGCTCTTGTCCAGTCAAGTTCTTACACACCAAACTCATCCAATCATGCTTTTATGAACCTTATTTTTTGCATTGGAGTGCAGTCACACTGGAACAGAAAAGGTAAATACTTGCAGGTGATTGGATTGGAGTGCTTCTATAAAGCACTTACTGTTTATAGTAAGTATAGTAACATTTTTTTGTAATTTCTGCATTACTTTGTTGTTAATGTCAACAGAAGTAGGCTATTGGTGTTGAGGATTCTATTATTTAAGAACTCAACAGTAAACAATATAGAAATAATTTATTGCATATTGCATTGTTTTTTTTTTTACATTGTTTTTTTTTTTGTTTCGGCAACTTATGCAAGCTGGATGATTGTTACCTTGTTTACATTTACATTTACACCTTGTTGGTGGTGCATCCTAGCTTGACATGCCAGGTGGATAGTTAGACACAACTCCATCTGGGAAGCCGTCCATCAAAACATAAAGGGCAGGAACTTTCAAAAAATAAAATAAACTTAGCAGTTTATTGGATAATAATCCATCCATTTTATGTATTTTAGTATCTATTTATTTATTTCCGTAATATCTTGCATATTGTTGTGTTTTACTGTATCTGGCTAGTAGAACCCAAAACAAATTTCCTCAAGAGGACAATAAAGTATATATCTATCTATCTATGTCATCCAGAGTCAGGTGGTGGGGGCAGCAGCTCCAGCAGGGTGTGAGGCGGTCTGTAACTACACAATAGTACAAAACTAAGGGATTTAATACAACACAAATCTATACAGACACAGAACCACGCAGGTTTGTGAACAGAAAAGGCTTAACATTAGCGTAGCATACAAGAATAACCCGCAAGGGTTGGAATTCAAAAAACAACTAATAAAGGGAAGCACAGCCACTGCCACCTGTCACAGATTAGTGATTAGTACTCCGGGGAGCGTGTGGGAGAGGCTGGCACCGCCCCGCCACGGGACATAGGTGTGACAGTACCCCCCATCCCCCAGGCGCGGTATGCCGGACCCCCCTCCACCGGCGCCAAAGGTGTGGCAGCAGGGTCATGACCCCCCCCAGGGGACCAGGAACCACCGGCCTGAGGAGAGACATGAAAGGTGGGGTTAAGCCGCTGGTACGGTGGCGGGAGCTCCAAAGTGACTTGACATGTCGTTTACCTTCCAGAGGACCTTAAAGGGCCCCACATACCGGGGGGCCAACTTCCGACACGGCGAGCGAAATAGTCCGGGGCCTCGGACAACCGCCGGTCCGCCTGGCGCTTCTGCTGGTCGACGGCCCTTACCAGACGGCCCCGTGCGGCGGCCCACGCCTCCCCGGCCCGGCGGCACCAGTCCTCCATCGCTGGTACGTCACTGGGCGGAGTCCACGGGCACAGTGGCGGTTGGTGCCCCAACACTAACTGGAACGAGGTCCGCCCCTGGAGCCCTGGCGCAGCAAGTTCTGAGCGTATTCCGCCCAGGGAAGGAAGCGCGCTCAATCATGGGCTGTCTGCGCAGTATGTGCGTAGGTACCTGCATAGTTCTTGGTTCGCCCGCTCCGTCTGACCGTTGGCCTGGGGATGGTACCCGGATGTTAGGCTGACCCCAAGGCGTTCCATGAACGCCTTTCATACTGGATGTGAACTGGGGGCCGCGGTCTGACACGATATCCTCCTGAAGGACGTACAGCTGGAAGACTTGCTGGAATAGTACCTCAGTGACCTGTAATGCCGTCGGTAGACGAGCCAGAGGGCCAAACCGGACTATCTTGGAGAACCGGTCGACGATCAACAAGATGACCGGGTGCCCCCCTGACGCTGGCAGGTCAGGTGACGAAGTCCACCGAGATGTGTGTCCACAGCCGCTGAGGTACTGAAAAGGGGTGGAGCTTGCCCGCCTGCGCATGCCTCGGCGCCTTGGATTGTGCGCAGGTCCGGCACAATCTGATGTAATGACACACAGTCCTCCCCATGCCAGGCCACCAGTACTTCTCCCGCAGGACCTCCACTGTCCGGTCCACCCTGGGGTGAACTGCTGCTGGTGTTTCGTGGGCTCAGGTCACAAGCTGGCCCCGCACCCTCTGCGGGATGTAGATCTTGCCGGGGGGCAGGTGGTCCGGGGAGCGGGAGCGTGTGGGAGAAGCTGGCACCGCCCCGCCACAGGACGTAGGCGTGACACAGGGAACCCCAAACCTCCCTTTCCCGAGCCACATTGTACTTGGGTACAGCTTGTACCCATGATCTTGTGGAGTCCTCACCTGGAGTAGGCACAATCGGTTTCCGGCTGAGAATCATGGCCTCAGATTTAGCGGTGCTAATTCTCATCCCAGCTGCTTCACATTCGGCTGCTAACCAATCCAGTGAGTGCTGGAGGTCACGGACCAATGATGCCATCAGGACCACATAATCTGCAAAAAACAGTGATGATATCTCCAGGTCACCGAACTGTAACCCCTCCCCACTACGACTACGCCTCGATATCCTGTCCATGAATATCACAAACAGGATTGGTGATAAATCGCAGCCCTGGCGGAGACCAACCCCCTTCTGAAACGAGTCCGACTTACTGCCGAGAATCCGTATACAGCTCACGCTTTGGGCGTACAGGGATTGGATTTCCCTTAAAAGGTACCCCTTCACCCCATACTGCCGCAGCACCTCCCACAGTATCTCCCGGGGGACCCGGTCATACGCCTTCTCCAGATCTACAAAACACATGTAGACCG
>JAODLL010002747.1:1653-12176 GCA_026546735.1 Forbesichthys agassizii | reverse complement strand
TAGTGTGTGTGTGTGTGTTTTCTCTCTCTCTCTCTCTCTCTCTCTCTCTCTCTCTCTCTCTCTCTCTCTCTCTCTCTATTTCTTTCCGCCAGATGTCTGAGTCTGACCCCCGCTTGTCTGACAAACACAGAAAATATTTGGGCTGTGCACGTCCCTGTCACTGGTACTGAAGGGCGCTTCTCTGCGCTTCACGCGTAACGCGAAGCAAAGCTGCCATGATGTGTCATAATAGTATCATCTGCTTCCATACACTTCTCGATCTGAGAATCGTGGGAGGCACTGGCTCATTTAGCACCTTGAGGCGTCGCTAGTAAGATCGGCTAATTATTTTTGTTTCACTGAAACATCTAAGGCTATTCACAACACAACCCGTCTTCGGCTGTCGTCCGACCACGCTAATTTAAAGCGCCGCCCTTCCAATGGACCGGCTGATAAATCTATTAGGTCAGGATGGATGTCCATGGCAAGGAGGGGAGTAGGGGAGGGGGAGAAGAGCAGGCACGTGGTGACACAGCGTCTAGACGGGTCGAGAGAGGGCCACGCGACTCCATGAACTTGATTAAGATGCTATGGAATCCCACCTCCCACGCTCTCTCTCTCTGTCTCTCTCTCTCGGTGTCTCTCTCTCTCTCTCTCGCTCGCCCTCTCCATTTCTCTCGTTCATTCTGATGACGTGAAAACCCGTCGGTTGCGTGCCCGAGCGGAGGCGCGACTGTAATGGACGCCGCCCCCACCTCTCCACATCACCGCCGCAACCGCCGCCGCGCTACTGTAGCACTGACAGAGAGAGCGTACATTACGACGACAATAGGCTAGGCCCCGGCCCGCGAGCTCTCATCCAGGAAGAAGGGCTGAGCTCCGCCTGGTAATTGCGTTGTGCGACGACAGATAACACAGATGTGCATGTAGATGCGGTTATTGTCGATGGCGGGTCTATTGAGCTATCGTGTCGTGCCCTACCCTTGTCAGCCCGAAAGCTAATCCCCGCCCCCCTCCCGCCTTCCCGCCCCCCCTTCCCGTCCAGTCATGCAAAGCTGACTGGCTTCTTATTACAATCCCCCGTTTAAATGGACCGGCTCATCTGATCGACAAGCAGATTAACCTACCAATAAAGCATACATCGTGATTTAGAGAGGTGCTCCCCTGCCCCCCTCGGCCTCTGCCCCTCCTCCCACACTCATCTCCCTTCCTGCATCGTCTGTAGCCCCCGAGACCTCGGCTATTAATACACAAATATGGAGGATTACTGTCTGCTTGTCTCCATGGCCGTGGGGTGTGGGGGGGGGAGGTTGGATTAGGGCCCCGGTCCAGACAGATTGGATTTAACGTGTGTATAAGACTAAATGATTGCTGTACTGCAAAGCCCTTATGTAGCTCCACACTGATGTGTGTGTGTGTGTGTGTGCGTGTGTGTTTTAAAGGTATTAGTGGAGCAAACATGCAATTTAAGTGCCGGTGCGTTGTTGGTTTACACACACACACACGCACACACGCACGCACACACACACACACACACACACACACACACAGACACACACCACACGTACTGTAGTAATAATGCATGTCCTAAATGAGCTAGGTAAAGTTGTTCCACTCCCTAAACACACATTCTACAGTGTCAGTTCTAATACCCCTGGAGTTTGTCTTCAGCAGACTTGCCCTCCACCTTTAACGCAGGGCGCTGTTCCCAACTCTACACTCTCAAGAGAGTAGCATAAGCCATGTTTGGACTCGGTTACATTCCCCCGCAGCGCAGCAGGTACTTAATAGATAATGACTATGATCACGGCCAAGTTTTTGTATACCTTAAGTGAATACACGTGTAGCGTTTCACAGATGTCCTGCAGATAACAGTGGCCGAGCGCGCTTGTGTGTGTGTGTGTGTGTGTGTGTGTGTGCGCGCGCGTGCGTGTGCGTATGCGTGCGTCCTTTACCTTCTGTTAACAGCAGGTAAAGGACGCACAGTCATCGGAGATGGCTGTTTATGCCCAAGGGCGACAGGCAAAAGGAAAGAGAGGGGGCCCTTTAATCATGTCGCCTGTCCCGGCCATCTTAGTTATCGCTCAGGATTAATGAGCTCTCCATTAATGACAAAAAAAAAAGGAGGGAGGGAGGGGCTAGCCTCTCCTCCAGGATGGGTAGGGGGTGGGAGGGAGAGATGTTACGATGGAACGGGGAGGAGGTCCGTGTGTGTGTGTGTGTGTGTGTGTGTGGGTGTGTGTGGGTGTGGGTGGGGGGGTGTTCCATAATGAATGCTCCCCAGGTGCAATGACATCATCGCACCTCGCCTTTGTCACAGATGACAGCAGTAAGTGTTTTGCGTTCATCTGTCCGTGTGTGTAAGTGTGTGTGTGTGTGTAAGTGTGTGTGTGTGTGTGTGTGTGTGTGTAGATGTATGGGAGCAGGGCGGTTTCTAAGCAGGCCTTTGCCTGCACGTGCGTTAATACACATAGTATGGTTTGTTGTGGTTGCGTAAAAAGCCAGACCTCCAGTGTGTGTGTGTGTGTGTGTGTGAGAGGGGTCTTTTGAAAGCGAGGGAGCAACGGGGAGGGCTGTGTGTGTATTGTAGACGAGGGACAAGGAGCGCTTGATGAGCCCGGGAAAGAGGAGGAGGAGGAGAGGGCGGCAGGTGCAACGGACACCCAGCGCAATCACCGGCGCCCGGCGAGAGCGGCGACAGGAAATCAAGGTTGCCGTGGCAACGCGGCACTATCGATTAAGCTCGGCCGTCTCCAGGCTCACGGGCCACATCTCGGAGGAAATGGCGCTTGGTGTTTATTCTTCCCCTCCTCAACGGCTTTTATCAGCGAATGACGTGAAGAAAGAGGAGACGGCGGAGAGAAGGACAGATGCTCTCTCCGAGAAGAGAGACACTGCGGTTGCCTTTCGCCATACATTTGTTGTAGCCCCCACCCTGTTCAACTCACCTCAGCCCCATTTGTCGCTTCTGAAACTGTTTCAATGAGCTAAGTTCCACCTAGCTAAGTCATATTAGTTGTTTAGGAGGTTTTTACAGACAAGTTTCACCTAGCTAAGTCACGGTTGTTTGGGAGGTTTGTATAGACAAGTTCCACCTAGCTAAGTCACGGTTGATTTGGAGGTTTGTATAGACAAGTTCCACCTAGCTAAGTCAAGGTTGTTTTGGAAGTTTGTATAGACAAGTTCAATCTAGCTAAGTCATGGTTGTTTTGGAGGTTTGTATAGACGAGTTCCACCTAGCTAAATCACAGTTGTTTTAGAGGTTTGTATAGACAAATTCCACCTAGCTAAGTCACAGTTGTTTTGGAAGTTTGTATAAGTTCCATCTAGCTAAGTCACCGTTGTTTTGGAGGTTTGTAGATTTCATTTGCATGCTTATTTTTTTTTGGTCTATTTGCAGAAGTGTGAGAGTTTTCCAGGGCACATGTTCTGGTTTGAAAGGTCTTCCATCCTGCAATTTGAGGTGTTCCAGTTTTGCGGTCAAGCTGGACCTGTTCTGAAATCTGTCTAACATGTCACATAACCAAGATTCCTCTCTGAAAACATCATGGCGTGAATCAAGCCAGTAAAACAAGCCCCGAGTGTGACATCATTTCTGGACTGTAGCCAATCACCTCTTGTCCATCCTCGCACTCCCTGTCAGACATCCAATCAAGTTAGGGCATGAGAAAATAATGAAAGCATCAACTGAAAAGATGTTCCGATCGAAGGGTAAACAAGTCTGTCCAGAATGATCCGTGGTAAACACAAAGAGTTGCCTTTTCCAACGCAGTCACTCAGCAAACCCCAACCCGCCTTCCATAGTAATTTCACCGTGAGTTTAAACCGAGGCAGCTATGTTGCATAAGCCACCTGCTCAGTAGCAATCGATACACCCTATTGACTTGTTAAGAGGTGTGTTTTTGGCTGATGTAGCATTCTGTCGACATGTTTTGGAGAGGCCACATCTTTCTTTCTTTCTTTCTTTCGTTCTTTCGTTCTTTCCTTCTCTCTCTCTCATGGAGAGAATGCATTTACCCGGTCCCAAATCCGCAGCAGATGTGACCCATCTATCTCCAGCTCACACACGTACACACACACACAAACAGAGTTCCCTGCCTTCTCAATGTAAAGCCATTCTGCAAAGCCTGGAAGACCATTCCACCTAACCAGAGACGGATCAACATCTGCCTGGCTGGGAGCATGACGTCCCCTCAAAACTGAGCTTTTCTTTACCCACTAGCCTGCCATCTTTTATCCTAATAAAGGCAGTTTCCCAACAGAACTACCGTAGTATCTCCAACAACAACGACAACCGCCTGCCTGACTGTTCTGCCCTTTCTGCTTTTGTATTATGTAATGTACAGCGGCATCATCAGTTCATCATTCCAAGAGGACATCACGGCCAATCTCAACAGCACCCCCCACCTCCCCTCCCCTCCCCCCATCGGCCCTTTATCGCGACTCCTATTCTGGGCCGGGCTGACGCGGCGGTCAGTGGTGCTGAGTGACTCACAGCGGCCATTAAGATGCTCAGACATCTGCCCCGCGCCGGAGGGCCCCCAGGAGCCAGCCAGTCTGATGGGGAGTGGTGGGTGGGTGGGGGAATGGGGGCTCTACGACAGCGTCCCACCCCGCCCCGCCTCAGCCAGCCGTACGGGACGTGGCCGCTGTTTAGCGCCAATCAGTCTCACGGGCAACGACCACCTCCTGCTTCCCTCCCCCACCCCCAAACTGCCCCGATGCCCGCTCATCTGGCTCCTGCCATCGTTGGTACACTCTCTCCCCCCCCCCCCCCAACCCCCCAACCCCCCAACCTCCCCCCGCCATTCCCTTCCCGCTCCTTTAAATTCCGGAGGGGCTGCTAGACAGCTGCAGTGTTTAGCCTCTCTCCCCCTTATGGTTGGAAGCAACAGAGCACTGTGTTAGTGGTGGGGAAGGGGTGGGGACGGGGTGGAGGGGGGGGGGGGGGGGGGGAGGCAGGGAGGGTCTGCCTGACGCCCCTGTTCTGTGGAAAAGCACATCATGTGTTTACCTGTTGTCTTTGTGATGACAAAGTGCTTCATCGCTGGAACGTGCTGTTGGGAGGGTCATGTTTGTGTGTGTGTGGGTGTGTGTGGGCGTGCGCGCGTGTGCGTTTGTGTGTGTTTAGGCTAAGTGTGTAAATAGTGTATGTGTGTGTATGCGTTTCTGGGTTTTTGGGCATTTGGACATCGATCCCTCCCAGAGCAAGTTGTCTATGTGTGTGTGCCGTATGTTCTGCATTCTTTGCATTAGTGCTCGGTTCTGTGTTAGTATCGGTTGGCCTTTTGTTGACGTTACAGTACGGCATTATGTTACGTGAATGTGTATGTGTGTGTGTGTGGGTTTATTTGTGTGTCTGCGAGTGTGTGTGCCACTGCCAACCAATGCAACATACAGTATCGGCGTCTGAACTTAACCACTGGAGAGCTACGTTGAGCTGAGCGATGAGAGAGTGTTATGGGGTGAGAGCAATAGAGAGAGAGAGAGAGAGCCACAGAGCACAGATCCACTCTTCCTCCCTAGGGTGAGGCTGACAGGGCAGGAATGTAAATATGGTTGCTAAATAAACTGCTGTGTGGGGTGCTGGGAGAGAGAAACAGCAATAGATCAGGTCAGAGAGTGGAAGAAAGAGAGTCATTTGTTTTCAAGGGAAAAATACATACTTCTAAACACCAATAACGTCCCACGTTAAATGATTAGTCAACTATTGCAAGCTAATTGTGAGCTAATGCACTTTTAGTCAAATTAATCAAATACCTCCTCATATCTCCTTGCTTCAAAATGTGTGAGGCGCTGTGGAGGGTATTGTTTTGATTTGATATCTACGTTAGCAATTGTTCTCGATAATATTTGCGCCTGCCTTTAATTGTCATAATTTTTTTAATTAGTTTGTTAAACTACATTACAGCAGTATAGTATATAACATTCAATGGTCCTTTGTCTATAGCAATGACTGCGCTGGAAAGAATTTAAGTTGGGACAGGTGTTGTTCTACGAGAGGTCGAAGGGATCTACATGGAAAGCAATGGAATGCTTCCTTGCTCTCAGGTCAACACCTTATCTCTAGCTTTGTGAGACCACGCTGATATCATGAGCTTCAGTTTAATTTCGCCGTGAGACTCAGTCTAGAAAGCCTAGAATCATTTTGAATGTGTCCGAGTAGCAACTGAACTTACCAATCAGCGTCGCGTTGATAGCCATCCGGGCGTGGTTTAGGTGTGCCAACAGCAAAAAAAAAAACATCAGATGGTTCATCCAATCAACTGCCAAGTATTTTTTTTTTTTAAGTGCCTGCCCTTTACAGACAGTTTCAATGGACGGCTCCCCAGATGGACGTGTGACTAACAATTAATCTGGCTCGTCAGGTTACCTTATCTCTACCTATTACTCTAAAATAAGCTCACTGCCACTCACAGCTACCCCGCCCGCCACATCTTCTATTCTTAGGGGCTCAGTGTATCTGAATGGCCTTTTCCTTGCTATCTTAACTCACAACACACACACACACACACACACACACACACACACACTGGCTGGTGGCCAGGAAGGCCACCAGCTTCTAACTGGCTGGCAGCCTCCAGCGTTACAGGTGGGCCTTGACTCCGGCCACCCGCGGTATTGGCTATTCTCCGATGTGGGCGTGTTCTGTTGTAGCGAGTATTGAGCACAGGTGCTTGGTGAGCCATGTCGACGTAACCTGACATACCAGAGGAATTGTTGTCACAAGTCCATCTGGGGAGCCGTACATTGAAACTGCTTGTGAATGACTTTAAAAAAAAACACTTGGCAGTTGATTGGATGAACCATCTGGTTGTGTTCGCTGTTGGCACCACGGTCGGCACACCTAAACCACGTCCGTATAGCTATAAACACGACGCTGATTGGAAAGTTCAGTTGCTACTCGGACACATTCAAAATTATTCCGAGGCTTTCCAGACTGGTGATTCTCACGGCGAAATTAAACTGAAGCTCTAATGGCCAGGCGGCCATTATGCGCTCTGAGGTGGCAGAACACAGAAACAAGGCCTAAATGGCTAAACCCCATAGACACCAGGCTATACTGGCTAACCTAAAAGCTATTTCGGTGTACCTGGGGAAGAGAAGCTTCAAACGAGCTCCAGAATGTCTCCTCCTTTGCTCTTTTACTTCTTCTTTTCTTTCTTTTTTATTTTTTCTGCCCTTTCCTGGGCCTTTTTTCTCTCTTCCAAGGTGGATCAAAGGGGGAGCTTGCTGCGGAGGCGTACTCAGCTCCATGTCAACACGGCGCCTCAGTGGCTCCGAAGCATGCTGCTGTCTTGTTGTGTTACAGTCACAGCCAGCGTTTGCTGTGAAACACAATTCACTCGAAGGCGTGCGACAAAGGAGCATTCAATATGTTGAGCGGCAATCAAACCAAAGCTGCGTTCAGTCCATTTGTGTTCAGTAACCCCTCAAAAGAAGGGGCTCATATAGTTAGCAAGCCATGCTATCCCACTTTGAGAACTCCCATTATGTCAGTGATGTCATTAGTCATTTCCACGTTCTTCCTTACGTTTTCTTTATCTTGGATGCACGTTCCTGGTGTTTCCTGGGTGTTTCCTACCGTGTGTTTCCTGCGTATTTCCTGGGTGTTTCCTGGGTGTTTCCTACCGTGTGTTTCCTGCGTATTTCCTGGGTGTTTCCTGGGTGTTTACTACTGTGTGTTTCCTGCGTATTTCCTTGGTGTTTCCTGGGTGTTTCCTACTGTGTGTTTCCTGTGTATTTCCTGGGTGTTTCCTGGGTGTTTCCTGTGTCTTTTCTGGGTGTTTCCTGTGTGTTTCCTGCATGTTTCCTGTGTATTTCCTGGGTGTTTTCTGTGTCTTTTCTGGGTGTTTCCTGGGTGTTTCCTGTGTGTTTCCTGCATGTTTCCTGTGTATTTCCTGGGTGTTTTCTGGGTGTTTTCTGGGTGTTTCCTGTGTGTTTCCTGCATGTTTCCTGGGTGTTTCCTACTGTGTGTGTTTCCTGCGTATTTCCTTGGTGTTTCCTGGGTGTTTCCTGTGTGTTTCCTGCATGTTTCCTGGGTATTTCCTGGGTGTTTTCTGTGTCTTTTCTGGGTGTTTCCTGGGTGTTTCCTGCGTCTTTTCTGGGTGTTTTCTGTGTGTTTCCTGGGTGTTTCCTGCATGTTTCCTGGGTGTTTCCTGGGTGTTTTCTGTGTCTTTTCTGGGTGCTTCTAGGGTGTTTCCTGCATGTTTCCTGGGTGTTTCCTGTGTCTTTTCTGGGTGTTTTCTGTGTGTTTCCTGCATGTTTCCTGCATGTTTCCTGGGTGTTTCCTGGGTGTTTCCTGTGTCTTTTCTGGGTGCTTCTTGGGTGACCCCAGTGCATTAAACACTGTCCTTCACCGGCCGTACTCTCTGTAATAATGGATTGGTTCTGTTGGTGTGTAAAATCACCTTAACGTCTTTCAAGTGATCTCCCTCCCTCACACACACACATATGCAGGCCAAACAATGTCATTCTCTCCCACCTTCAACGCTGTCTGTCCCTAAGGAGTCCGATAGAAAACTGGACAGATATAGCGCTGAGGGATTAGGGTGCCTGCCGCAGATGATGTGAAGGATGGGGGTGGGGGGTGGGGTGGGGGGGGTGGGGTGTACAGGTAAAGCATGGTGCTGAAAATTGAGGAAAGTGCTAAGCCAGCGACTCCTCTGGCTGGGAGACCGACAGCGGCAAGCGTTTCTGCACCGCTGTTGGGCTAGTGTGTGTGTGTGTGTGTGTGTGTGTGTGTGTGTGTGTGTGTGTGCGTGTGTGTGTGTGTGTGTGTGGAAGGGCGCGGTGGGTAAATTGAATCAGCAAATCTTGCGGGACGCCACTCTCTCTATCTCTCTCTCGATCTCTCTCTCTCTTTATCTCTCTCTGTCTCTCTCTCTCTCTCTCCATGTCTCTGTCTCTCTACCTGTCTCCCCCTCTATCCGTCTGTCTCCCCATCATAGCTTTACTCTACAGGACCTGAAATATATACACATTCACATGACATTCAACATGCTTATATGCAGGTGTGGGAGCCTGAGTGTTTGTGTGTGTGCGTGTGCGTGTGCGTGTGTGTGTGTGGGTTTGTGTGTGCACTCGCGTGCGCGTGTGTAGCGATCGCTGTAGCTAGCAGGTGGATGCTGGGTGAGCACTAATCCAGCCAGTTAATTTTCAGAGGAGGAGGGAGAGGAAAGGGATGGATTGGTTGGCGGTGGGGGTGAGGGTGGGGGTTGGGGTGGTGGTGGTCAGGATTGTGTCTCTGCAATCCTCTCTACTGCTGGCAGAGCGGCGGAGAGGCAGGGCGTTCAGGGGTAGTTACGTCTGCCGGGCAGAGCTGTGGCGCTGCTCGAGTCCTCTGGGCGGGTGGGGCCAGGGTGGGGTTGGCTCTGTAATGAAATAAAACCATGGATAGCAACTGTTACCAAGCTGCTCCTTCTCATTCCATCCCCGTAAGTAATGGGTCTGGGCGGCGAACCGGGCGTCGCTCTTCTGCGTCACGCGACCACCGCACATACTGTGCCAACACACACACACTCAGACAAGTGCACCAGAGGGTTTAAATTGGCTCTGTATGTGGCTACTTTTAGATATCGCACTAAGCGCACCAGCATCTCAGACCAAAACAAATGCTTCTTGGGCCACACACACACATGCCCTAACATGCACATGTGGCCGGCCCGGATATATAAACAAACACACACAGCAGGAGTGTGATGTAATTCTCTGCTCAGGATGCAACTACTCCGTTACATCTTTACATAGAAAATTGTTTGCTACTGTATTAATGTTTAAAATATCATATATCACCTTTAAAAACTACATACATCCACAGCTTCCCGTTCCGATCCCGACGCTTTGCTTGTGTACACCTCAACTTAAAGGTGTAGTCAGCTATTGAAAG
The DNA here is from genome assembly GCA_026546735.1 of Forbesichthys agassizii. Lineage (NCBI taxonomy): Eukaryota > Metazoa > Chordata > Actinopteri > Percopsiformes > Amblyopsidae > Forbesichthys > Forbesichthys agassizii. The sequence goes on along the minus strand of JAODLL010002747.1, from coordinate 2,308 downwards.
CTAATTGTGAGCTAATACACTTTTTGTCAAATTCACCAAATATCTCTTGCATTCAGCTATTTTACCGTTCTCTGTGCGTGCTGAACAAATAATATCCTTCTACACAGCCCTGGCTCCGTAAGTAAAACCATAAACAAAGCAGCGAACACCGTTCGCAACGACAAAGCCGCTTTGCATCACAGGGTGTTGTGGGGCGGCGCGGAGGGATAGTGTTTTGATTTGAGCTCGAAGGTAGCAAGCGATCTCAAGAATGACTAACCCTGCCTTTAATGAGAACGCATGAGCATACATGTAGAAGGCCAGCTGGTTTACCCGGCTTTCCCCCCACCCCACCCAATCACCAGGATGGCGTCTGAATGGGCGTGTCTGTGTAGAGAGCATAGCAGGTGGACAGTATACCACAGGCACGATGCTATAATCTGTAGTCTGCCATGCATTTGATCCCATCGCCTCTATTCGTCCCTTGGCCCTAACACTTTTACATGGGATTACGTGGAGATTAACCTTTGGTTGTTTTCGATGCGTAGCTCTCTCTTACCTTGCTTTTTTGTTTTTTGTTTACGCGCGAATGGGTTGCCGTGTGTGCGTGTGTGTGTGTGTTTATGCGGGTGCGCTGAGGTGAAACATTATCACAAAAATTTGATACAAACACATC